>JAHSUH010004372.1:327500-622500 GCA_025388415.1 Cynanchum wilfordii | reverse complement strand
TTAACACAAAAAAAATTGAGGCATTTTGCGGGCTATTATCAACTAAGTTATGTCTTCTTAACATCAAATTTATCATTTTAACAGCACTCGAACTTTTCAAAATTCTGAGTTTTGCACCTGAACTTTTTTTCTCACTTATTTTGCACTCCAACTTTAAAAAGTCTCTTCTTTTGCCCTTCTGTCCAAAAATTTCGTAACCACTGAGATAAACTTCTGTTTGCTAATTTTTTACATAATTTAAATATATACTTAACCTCTCTCCACTTCACATTTTTCCCAAAATGTGTTTCTTGTTTTTATCATTCTACTTCTTCTTCTCCTCTTCCTCTTCCTCTTCCTCCTCCTCAACACCACCTCCCACCATCATCATCCTGTTAAGTTTGGTTGTAAATTTCATGCCTTTCACCAAATTTTTCTTTATAGATTTGCTTTATTATATTTTCCATAATAAAAATACAAAAGAAAATGGAATATAGGCTTTGATCGGAAGAAAATTGTACAATTTCTTTTTAATTAGTTCTATTTTTCCCCCTCATTTCTTTTGGGTGGGAGGAGTAGGAAGAAAATAGGGAAGAGTGCTCTGGGTGCTCCGACTCCGAAATGCCATGATATTGGGTGCATTAGGCATTAGAGGTTATTTTCATCAATTTTGCATGGAGAATTTTGTTTATCCTTTTGGTGTGTAGATTGCAGTTTATGGTAAAAACTTTAATCACTCAGCTAGAGATGCCTGAGAGCTATTCCAATCCACCGGTGTAGAAGCTCTTGTTGCTTATGACTGCTCGGGAGTTGTTCTTTTGATGGACACTACTTTGGGTGGACTAATTGTTGGAACTTGTTCGGGTATTTGGGCAAGGATTAAGTATCCGAACAGGATGATGATGATCGTGGGAGGTGGTGTTGAGGAGGAGGAAGAGTAGAAGAAGAAGTAAAATGATAAAAACAAGAAACCCATTTTAGGAAAAAAGTGAAGTGGATAGGTTAACTATATATTTAAATTATGTAAAAAATTAGCAAACAGATGTTTATCTTAGCGGTTAAATGCCAGTCCACCACGCATGAGACGCGGGTTTGACTCTCGTCAGCGGCAAAATTTTTCAAATTTTCTATAATAAAATATATCCGAGGTGAAAAGACGAAAATACCCCTGAAAAAATGGACGAAATTAAAGACAGACGGAATTTTTGGACGGAAGGGTAAAAGAATGGACTTTTTAAAGTTGGAGTGCAAAATAAGTGAGAAAAAAAGTTCAGGTGCAAAACTCAGAATTTTGAAAAGTTCGAGTGCTTGTTTGGATGATTTACCCTTTTAAAAAATTAAGGTATTTTTAATTCTATCGTATCTGGAACTCATAATCTCTCAAATTATAAGTGATAATACCAAATGAGTTATGTCTTCTTGACCTCAATCTATTACTTATTTAGTGACATCCAATAGCTAACTATGCTTAATTTTATTTTATTTTTTAATTTAATCTCCTGATATGACATAGCCATTTTATAAGGTTTTGACTAATTTTAGATTAAATTACGAGCCATATTGGACTCTTTTTTTATACACAAGATTTTAATTCGAAATCTTACTTGAAGATTCGAAATCTTACTTGAAGAGAATCAAATTCATTTGTGAGTACTATATTGCTTTTTTTTTTTTTTTTTTTTTTTAACTGAATCTATATATATATATATTCATATATGCATCAATCCCAAAGGGATGTACAAAAAGCACACAAAGTATGAACAACAAAAACTATACAAGTATAATTAGCCTAAATGACTAAACTACGTACGATGCCCGGGCCCAAGCTGTAAGAAGATCCAGAGAGTTTTGGAGACATATTACAACTAGTTCTTGAGGGTCTACAAAATCTATTCCAAAATCTATATTGCTTAATTAGTGGCTGAATAAGGGTTAGAAATCCACTGCTTATCTCAGTGATATATATTTTTTTAGTTTCTTAAGTATTCTTATTTATAACTAAAAGGTTATAATTTCGAGTTATAACAATGATAAAATGTTGTAAGCAGAATATATTATCAAATCATCCAAATAATGGAATATATATATATATATATATATAAATATAAATATATTAGAGTGCAATTTCCCAAAATGGTAAAATTATAAAAAAAAACTTAACTTTCTTGGAAAAGAATTTTATTCCTAACTTAAGTGAGGTTGAGAGTTAAAACTCCAACTTATATATGCATTTGTTTAAAATTTGAGGCCGGAGATTTCTCCTGCAAGGGACCAACTTGGGTTAAACAAGGATTAGTTTATATGTGAATTGACTTAAATGTGTCTTTCCATAGTTTGAGACATATCTAATACATCTCGTGCAAAAAAAAAAAAAAAAAAAAAACCCTCCAAACTTTTTTTTAAAGAGTTCAAAATTAATTAATTAATTATTTTTTTGGACAAAACAAAATTAATTCTTAAAATGAGTAAATGATTAAAAAAAAAAAAAAAAAAAAAAAAACCTTGCCCCATCTCGGGCACATGTGGGCTTTGGCCCGTTGGGCCTTGTGCTACAATAATATAAATAATATGTTATGGCAATCACAACCAATGCTTGTTGGCCCAAACGGAAGAAGTTTGGTTCTCTATCCGTAAGGTCTCGAGTTTGAATCATATCTATGAGAGATAAGTGTAGAGAGAGCTTCTTACCAATAGTGGTCCCACACAGTCAAATTCAGTTTAGTTGTCACCCCAAAGTGACTGGTAATAAATTACCAAAAAAAACAAAAAAAATTAAAATTTAAAATTTAATAAACCACATAGGGTTTAAAATTTGTACTTAGATCAAAACATGTCCAAAGTGAAATTCAAAGAAGTACTTGATAGATCATGCTAAAAAAATACATCAAGAAGAGTTTATAATTGGAGGGTTCATGCATCATTTTGAATTGGTACCCTTCTTCTTCTGATCAATGCGAGTTTTGCACAAAGTGCAAAAATATAACCTTTCATTTTCCAGTAATTGAACAAAATTTTGTGCTGCTTCGTCTTTGGTCTGCTTCAGTTTCAACTAATTCAAACCACAAATTAAACCATGCAAATGTAATTAATAAGAACGTTTTATAATATATATATATATATATTTTTTTTGAAAAAGAAATAAATAGCATACCTTAGCTTCCTCAATTTCTTGGTTGAGTTGTTCTTGTCTCTTCCCTATTCCTTCAAGCTTTACCTTCTCTTCCTCAATTTTTGTTTTGAAGCTCTCATAAAACATTTTAAGATCCTTGATGGCTTTTTTCTTTTCTTCGATAAAACTACATTTATTATCACTTTCAAAAATAAATTTATAACCATCCCAAAACTTACTAAACCATGATTTTTCACTATTAATAAATGATTTTAGGTCTTCAAGCAAAACCTCAGCATCACTTATTTGCTTAGTAACATTAGTGGCATCACTCACTATCTTCTTCGCCCATTCTCGCCTCTCATTTTCTTGTATTCCTTTTTCAATCTGCTTAGCCTTAATTACATCTTTATTATCCTCCACGCTAAAGTTTTTTGAAAACTTCAATAACCATAGCCGAGTTTCACACCTAACCTCTTTAAAACAATCATCATGCCCGCGGCGTTGTTGTGATGGTGATGATTTTGATGATGATGATGAATCATGTTGAGAATTATTAATAATTCTTTGCGGAAGTGTTGTGTTTTTTTGTTGCTTCAACATTTCCCTAAAGGAGATGATTGGGATATCATCTTTTTCATCATCATCATCATCATCAAACTGAACAAAATTACTGCGATAAATAAAAGTTATTGCAATTTTCTTCGTAGGTTTTAATGGGTGGTGGCTTACTACCGTGTCGATCAAACTTTTAACCGAATATTCTGCCAATTCATGGATATCCTTAAAATATGGCTGAATATTAATGTACTTCTGATCATAATCACTAACTTTCAATGAATTTTTCAAAATATTGCACAATATATTTTTTTCTTCTCCGAATACAGAACCATATAACAAAATACCTCTGATTGCTTCACATTTTCTCAGTCCTGATTTTTTAACCAGCTGATCCGCGGCTAATTTGTAAATTAGCACAAACCATTCAACAAGCAATTCTTCATCATCATCATTTTCCCACTTCTCCTTCTCCTCTATATTCTTTTTTTTTTTACCTTTCCCCATTTTTTTCTGCAATAGTAAATACATATACACACAACTGAGGAAAAATTTTCATTTTTGGACCCAAAAATATTGCTGAAATGTTATCTAAGATTAGGGTTAACAAAACTTTACAACTATATATATATATATATATAGGGAAAGAAAAGAAAGGAAAATATATATATACCTCAAGTTCCTCAATTTCCCGATTAGCTTCTTGTTCTTTCTTTGCCGTTTCCTCGAATTTTTTCTTCTCTTCTTTACTTTTTCTTTCCGAGTACTCATTCATCTTAGTATCCACAACTGCTTTCTGTTTCTCCGAATATCTCAAATAATCGTCATCGGAGCAACCGCCCGTAACTTTGTAAAATATATATATTCTCTTCTCTATTGTCTTTTGCTTAAAAGCAGCGGTTGTAACCATACAACCGATTTTTCATCAATATTTCCTTCCGAAGATCCATTCAGTCGATTTCTGTGGAGTCATCCCGGCTTCCGTTTAGACCGCAAACCACGTTAAGAATAATATGTATAACAGGCATAAATAACTATACTTGCAAATTGTCAAATTTCAAGTTATTTAATTTTTTTTTATTCTGCAATATACTGATAGAATAGAAGTGGACACAATTTTAGTTCCAAACTTCTCAGATGAACTAAAAGAATGCATCTTCAAATTTGCATCAGCTCAAATACATCACAAAAATTTGTATAGCCAGAGGGATTGCACTGTTTGTTGTTGCAGAGAAACTGACAGTGAGTTCCGAACCACAGTGATAAGTTGTTGGAGAAAAATAGGACATAAAGAAATGTAAGAACAATAAACAGAACTGGCTTCAATGCGTGTAACAGATGCTATTTTCCTAAAGGTAATATTTGTCTTATACAATCTGCCTTTATGATACAATGAAGATAAACAACTAGGAGAATATTTGATGTTATGTAGAACTTTTGATAATATGTTATTCATATTATTGATATTCATATATTCTGTATATCTATATCAACAATATATATAAATAAAAATGACAAACGATATATCTTTTAGATAAAAATATATCTCTCTCGATAAACATATTTTTTTAGATAATTTATTATTAAAAATAATATATTATCTTTAATAGATATCTTTTCGGAATCAAACTCTTCCGAGTTTTGATTCAATGAACCACGGAACCATTATCGGAACTATTATAATATTTTGAAAATGTTCCAACAATCCCCCACCATTTTCAAAATAAACATTCACAAAAATTCTGTAAGTTATATGCATAAATAAAAGTATCTTGCGATTTGAACCTTTACTTAGTGAAAGATCAATACAATATATCTAAACAAATTGGTAGTAAAAACTTTGAACCAAATGCCTTTATATCAATATTGTAGATACAATCACACATAAAACTTATTACATCAAAACACTGCTCAAATTGAATGACACAATTTATAGTCTTGTGTCTGTATCCTTCATGAGTGTATAAAATAAAACCTTTGAATTCTTTGAAGTGACTAACTTCACATTCATATAGGTGAATCTATATCAAGTACCCTGCATCTATGACACTTTGACAAATTTTCTTGTCTTTATCTTCCTTTGACAAGTTGTCATATAAATTCATTAAAAATTTAAAATTCACCCTCCTTTCAATGCAGATACCAAACATTAATCAACCTTGGGATGAAAAATAAATAAAACATAATGCTTGCAATTACACTAATGACATACTTTTACTCTTTGAACTTGAGACTTGGCGTAGTACCAGCGTCAAGTAGAGGTTCTGTCATGGGTAATTTGTTGAAGTAGGCTTTAAATCATCCCTTTTAATCTTTATTTACAACATTTCTTGTTAATGACTTTGTAAATAAATCTGTTAGATTATTGTTTATTGCACATAATCTATAATTATAACAGAGAATAAATCTTTTAAGTAACTATAACATAATTTAGATTCAAATTTCATATTTCATATGCATTTACTTTGCATATTTCAACAATGATACCACTCTACTTTTTACTTCTTTAATATAAAGGGTTTCATTTGATTTATTTATTTTAAATGAATCCCTCCTGCAATAGATTATGACATCTATATTTATATCTATAAAAATATCTAAATATTCAAACCTACAAATTTGATATAGGTTTTCATGATGAACATTTTCATCAAACTTTCCGATCAATCAAGAATACTGTCAATTTCCTTATAGAATGAATCTTAGGAATATGACATTTTAATTATCCAATATATTTAACAGTAACCATTTTTCAAACAATTACTTACATTACCTTTGTTTACTGATTCTCAACTTTTAATTTACCTCTTTGATATGGATATTTGTTCTTGCTGGAATCCACTAATTCTCCTTCAAAGCTTTTAACTTTCTGTCATCCGATATAACTTTCCATCATTGACACTTTTGTTCTTATTTGCAACTATTGCCTTTAGATTGTTGGAGAAAAATAGGACATAAAGAAATGTAAGAACAATAAACAGAACCGGCTTCAAGGCGTGTATCGGATGCCACTTTCCTAAAGACAATATTTGTTCTATACAATCTGCCTTTAGGATACAATGAAGATAAACAACTAAGAGAGTGTTTGATATTATGCAGAACTTTTGATAATATGTTATTCCTATTGTTGATATTCATATATTCTGCATATCTATATCAACAATATATATAGATAAAAATGACATACGATATATCTTTTAGATAAAAATATATCCCTCCGATAAACATATCTTTTCGGATAATTTATTATTAGAAATAATATATTATCTTTAATAGATATCTTTTCAAAATCAAACTCTTTTGAGTTTTGATTCAATGAACCACATAACCATTATCATAACTATTATAATATTTTGAAAATGTTCCAACATAAGTGGCACATCAGTAAGCCATGAATCCCACTAAAATAGTATTGAAGCTCCATTTATGACCTCCCATCTAAGGCCCTGTTTAAACCAATCAACAGAGAAAACCATACCCCTCCAAATATATGAGCATCCCTTCTTCTGAATACACCTTACAATAGAGTTCCAACCCCATACTTAGCCAAAAGAACCTTGTAAGTGACATTATCCAGCCGAGTGAGCAACTTCCAAATCAATTTAGCAAGAAGGGTAGTATTTGACCTTCTTAGATCGGGAATCCCCAAACCCCCTTTCTCTTTTAGACAACATATCTTCCTCCAAGCCACCGCATGCGGTGTTCTTTCTTCTCTCGTTGACACCCATACAAAGCTTCCGCAAATCCGTCCCAAGGCTTGTAAGGTAGATGTTGGTATCTTCACTCTTTGCATAGCATAAATGGGCGGTGTCATCAATGTTGACTTATCCAAAATCATCCGGACAGCTTTGGATAAGGATTTCAGTTTCCAAGCAACCAATTTTCGGTTCGCCCTCTCCTCAATATACTTAAACAACTTGGTGGATCTCTCATGGAATAAAGGAATCCCCAAGTAGGTTCCCAAATTAGATGTAGTAGCCACCTGAAATTCCGAGCATATGGCATTTCTAATATACACCGGAGTATTCGGGGAGAACCAAATACGTGATTTTCCCCTATTTACCCGCTCCCCGACATCCCACAGAATTGTGCCAACAAGAACTCCATCATTCTCGCTTGAGAAAAGGAGCCATCACCAAACAAAAGCAAATCATCGGCAAAGAATATGTGTGAAAGCATAGGTCCAAAACTTGAAAGTTTCACTGGCTTCCATACCTTTGCATATTCTTTGGCTTAAAACTTCCATACATAGCACGAACAGGTAGGGAGAGAGTGGGTCTCCTTGCCTCAGGCCTCTAGTTGGGTAGAACAGCTCCAAGACTTCACCATTCCAAGCATACCGCTAGCCTTGTGGTCTAGATGCAATCCATAATAAAGTCCAGAAACTCATGTCTAAAACCACCGACTTTAAGCACCTCTTTGAGAAACTGCCAATTCACTCGGTTATACGCTTTCTCTAAGTCCACTCTCAAAACAAAGCTACCCCGGTGCTCCTTCCGCTTTTTCAAGGTGTGGAGCACCTCTTGAGCCACTACAATGTTACCCACAGTCAACCTTCCCGGTATGAAACTGGTTTGATACTGGCCGGTTAATTTGAATAATTTGATTATTTTTTTTTGTTACATATTGATTAATTTCATTCGGAAGATTGATTCACCCATATATTAATGATATAATCTTTTAGCAATTTGTGTGTGGGTGTCAGATTGGTAAGCTACATTATAGTATGTCTAATAGGCATAAATAACTCTATTTTAAATTTGTAATGCATGAAAATAATTCATTTTTAACATTACTTCTAAGATCAAAACTCTACGTAAAGAATTATATATATACTTAGATGTACTGTGTGGGTTAACTGGTAAAATGACTATTTTGCCCTTGACAAAAAATGTAGGGCATAGGATGGGATGATTATAAATATGCATTGTATTATGTGGCAGGGGTAGTATTGGAATTTCATATAGGGGTGATGTTACACGTGGTTTTTTCCAAAACAAGAGATGATGTGTAGTTGGAAGATGGAGTGGGAAAGACAGAATGAATATATATTGGGATCACACAACAGCTATTTGTCTAAATAGAAGAAGTTTGGTTCTCCATCCGTAATATCTTGAGTTTAAATTTTGCATATAGAGAGATTGGTGTAGGAAGAGTTTTTCCCAATAGAAATCCGACATGCCTCGATTCCAATTTAATTGAGAGTTTAATCGAACACGGAAAAGATCCGATCCGAAGATATATGATCTATACCACCCATCCACGACCCGTATGGCATAGACTTTATATCCATGTTGCCATCATGCTCAATCCCAAAGCTTCGATACCGATGGCCTATATCTCCACAGAGAAAGCAAAAATTTGGTATTCTCTCATACTTCAGCAAGCCCAAGTGCATACTACCATCCGGTATAGCAATGCAGAGCATTCGTTTTAAGGGTTTATTCACTTCCACCAAAACCCTAAAACGAAAATATTTCGTGCCCAAGGTTCTGTCTTCACGGAGTTGGATAGTTTGACAAGACTCTAGGGTACGAGCCAACTTCCTACCAACTTCCACTGTGTAACGGATTCTCGGCAACGCAGTAAGAAAAACCCAAAAGTACTCCTTATCAAGCCCATAGGATGCAGTGGAGACACAAGAAATCGCGGTCCGACCTGAACTAGGATATTATCATAGTTCCATGGCCCAATATTGAGAAAATAGTCGATTGTCTCTTGAGTCCTAAAGAACACTTGATAAAACGATTCATCTCGTCGTTAAATAGAGAACGATCCGCATTTCCAGGATTTCCCCATTGTTGTCTTGAAACCATCTAAATTGATGGGCTTTCCACCATGGATATGAACTAGAACGCTCGGTTTCGCTTCATGTAATCCCTCATTAAGGTCCCGTTCATCCACAACTAAACACCCATTTTCCTCCTCTTGGAGAGCTACATTGCTCAAACGTTGCAGAATGGACTCGTCCAGATAAAAAATAGATAGAGAAACCACCAACAAACAAACTCACCGTGAGCCGGTTTCAATTCCGGTAACAAAAAAAGACGTAGACCAAGAACCGTTGCCGCAGATCCGTAAAACTCGTGATCCAAGAAAACCGCTTAATCAAGAAAATCTTGAGAGAAAGAGAAACTCCCACATTTTGGGAGAGTAATAAGTAGTAAAAGATGATGTGGATAGCAGTAAGAAAATCGACATGAAAAAAGATGATGTAGACAGCGGTAAGAAAATCGACACGAAAGAAGAAGATGTGTACAGTGGTCGGAAAATCGACATGAAAGAAGATTATTCAAATTCTGCATCCTCGTCAGAAGAGCATTACAATACTCTTCATTTTCAAAACATATTATATCAAACTGCCAAGAAATTCGGGCGCTGAAGACGATCCGATATATACCGGTGTTGCGGAACACATTAAAATGTATGAAGTAGACAAAAAAAGACGTAGACCAGTAACCGTTGTCGCAGATCCGTAAAACTCGTGATCCAAGAAAACCGTTCAATCAAGAAAATCTTGAGAGAGAGAGAAACTCCCACATTTTGGGAGAGTAATAAGTAGTAAAAGATGATGTGGACAGCGGTAAGAAAATCAACAAGAAAGAAGATGATGTAGACAACGGTAAGAAAATCGACATTAAAGAAGAAGATGTGTACAGTGGTCGAAAATCGACATGAAGGAAGATGATTCAAATTCTGCATCCTCGTCGGAAGAGCATTACAATACTCTTCATTTTCAAAACTTATTATATCAAACCGCCAAGAAATTCGGCGTTGAAGACGATCCGATATATACCGGTGTTGCGGAACACATTAAAATGTATGAAGTAGACAAAAAAAGACGTAGGCCAGTAACCGTTGTCGCAGATCCGTAAAACTCGTGATCCATGAAAACCGCTCAATCAAGAAAATCCTAGAGAGAGAGAAACTCCCACATTTTTGGAGAGTAATAAGTAGTAAAAGATTATGTGGACAGCGTAAGAAAATCGACAAGAAAGAAGTTGATGGATCGGTAAGAAAATCGACATGAAAGAAGAAGATGTGTACAATGGTCGGAAAATCGACATGAAAGAAGATGATTCAAATTCTGCATCCTCGTCAGCAGAGCATTACAATACTCTTCATTTTCAAAACATATTATATCAAACTACTAAGAAATTCAGCGTTGGAGGCGATCCGATAAATACCGGTGTTGGAACACATTAAAATGTATGGAATGGTAGACAAAAAGACGTAGACCAAGAATCGTTGCCAAGATTCGTAAAACTCGTGATCCAAGAAAACCGCTCAATTAAGAAGATCCTAGAGAGAGAGAAACTCCCACATTTTTGGAGAGTAATAAGTAGTAAAAGATTATGTGGACAGCAGTAAGAAAATCGACAAGAAAGAAGTTGATGTAGACAGCGGTAAGAAAATCGACATGAAAGAAGAAGATGTGTACAATGGTCGGAAAATCGACATGAAAGAAGATGATTCAAATTCTGCATCCTCGTCGGAAGAGCATTACAATACTCTTCATTTTCAAAACATATTATATCAAACTACTAAGAAATTCAGCGTTGAAGACGATCCGATATATATCAGTGTTGCGGAACACATTAAAATGTATGAAGTAGACAAAAAAAGACGTAGACCAGTAACCGTTGCCGAAGATTCGTAAAACTCATGATCCAAGAAAACCGTTCAATCAAGAAAATCTTGAGAGAGAGAAAACTCCCACATTTTGGGAGAGTAATAAGTAGTAAAAGATGATGTGGACAACGGTAAGAAAATCGACAAGAAAGAAGATGATGTAGACAACGGTAAGAAAATCGACATGAAAGAAGAAGATGTGTACAGTGGTCAGAAAATCGACATGAAAGAAGATGATTCAAATTCTGCATTCTCATCAGAAGAGCATTGCAATACTCTTCATTTTCAAAACATATTATATCAACCTGCCAAGAAATTCGGCGTTGAAGACGATCCGATATATACCAGTGTTGCAGAACACATTAAAATGTATGAAGTAGACAAAAAAAGACGTAGACCAGTAACCGTTGCTCGCAGATCCGTAAAACTCGTGATCCAAGAAAACCGCTCAATCAAGAAAATCTTGAGAGAGAGAGAACTCCCACATTTTGGGAGAGTAATAAGTAGTAAAAGATGATGTGGACAACGGTAAGAAAATCGACAAGAAAGAAGATGATGTAGACAGTGGTAAGAAAATCGACATGAAAGAAGATGTGTACGTGGTCGAAAAATCGACATGAAAGAAGATGATTCAAATTCTGCATCCTCGTCAGAAGAGCATTGCAATACTCTTCATTTTCAAAACATATTATATCAACCCGCCAAGAAATTCGGCGTTGAAGACGATCCGATATATACCAGTGTTGCGGAACACATTAAAATGTATGAAGTAGACAAAAAAGACGTAGACCGGCAGTGGCCCGTTGTCCGCAGATCCCGTAAAACTCGTGATCCAAGAAAACCGCTCAATCAAAAAATCTTGAGAGAGAGAAACTCCCTTATTTTGGGAGAGTAATAAGTAGTAAAAATGATGTGGACAGCGATAAGGGAAAATCGACAGAGAAAGAAGATGTTGTAGCAGCGTGAGAAAATCGACATGAAAGAAGATGATTCAAATTCTGCATCCTCGCGGAAGAGCATTGCAATACTCTTCATTTTCAAAACATATTATATCAACTCAAGAAATTCGGCGTTGAAGACGATCCGATATATACCGTTAGTTGCGGAACACATTAAAATGTAGTAGACAAAAAAAAAGACGTAGACCAAGAACCGTTGTGCGCGGATCCGTAAAACTCGTGATCCAAGAAAACCGCTCAATCAAGAAAATCTTGAGAGAGAGAAACTCCGCATTTTTTGGGAGAGTAATAAGTAGTAAAAGATGATGTGGACAGCGGTAAGAAAATCGACAAGAAAGAAGATGATGTAGACAGCGGTAAGAAAATCGACATGAAAGAAGAAGATGTGTACAAAGGGGTCGGAAATCGACATGAAAGAAGATGATTCAAATTCTCATTCTCATCGAGAGAGCATTGCAATACTCTTCATTTTCAAAACATATTATATCAACCTGCCAAGAAATTCGGCGTTGAAGACGATCCGATATATACCGGTGTTGCGAACACATTAAAATGTATGAAGTAGACAAAAAAAGACGTAGACCAATAACCGTTGCCGCGGATCCGTAAAACTCGTGATCCAAGAAAACCGTTCAATCCAGAAAATCTTGAGAGAGAGAAACTCCCACATTTTGGGAGAGTAATAAGTAGTAAAAGATGATGTGGACAGTAAGAAAATCGACAAGAAAGAAGAAGATGATGTAGACAAGGTGAGAGAAATCGACATGAAAGAAGAAGATGTGTATAGTGGTTAGAAAATCGACATGAAAGAAGAAGATGTGTACAATGGTCGGAAAATCGACATGAAAGAAGATGATTCAAATTCCGCATCCTTGTCAGAAGAGCATTACAATACTCTTCATTTTCAAAACATATTACATCAAACTGCCAAGAAATTCGGTGTTGAAGACGATCCGATATATACGTATAGCAGGGGGGAACACATTAAAATGTATGAAGTAGACAAAAAAAAAGGAAGACCCGAATTCAGATGCGTGCGGGTCCGTAAAACTCGTGATCCAAGAAAACCGTTCATTCAAAAAAATCTTGTGAGAGAGAGAAACTCCCTCATTTTGGGAGAGTAATAAGTAGTAAAGATGATGTGGACAGCAGTAAGAAAATCGACAAAAAAGAAGATGTTGTAGACGTAGTAAGAAAATCGATATGAAAGAAGATGATTCAAATTCTGCATCCTCGTCGGAAGAGCATTGCAATACTCTTCATTTTCAAAACATATTATATCAACGCCAAGAAATTGGCGTTGAAGGCGATCCGATATATACCAGGTGTTGCGGAACACATTAAAATGTATGAAGTAGACAAAAAAAGGATAGACTAGTACCGGCGTTGCGCAGATCCGTAAAACTCGTGATCCAAGAAAACCGCTCAATCAAGAAAATCTTGAGAGAGAGAAACTCCGTCATTTTGGGAGAGTAATAAGTAGTAAAAGATGATGTGGACAGCAGTAAGAAAATCGACAAGAAAGAAGATGATGTAGACAGCGGTAAGAAAATCGACATGAAAGAAGAAGATGTGTACGAAGTCGGGTGGAAAATCGACATGAAAGAAGATGATTCAAATTCCCGCTCCTCATGGAGCATTGCAATACTCTTCATTTTCAAAACATATTATATCAACCCGCCAAGAAATTCGGCGTTGAAGACGATCCGATATATACCGGTGTTGCGGAACACATTAAAATGTATGAAGTAGACAAAAAAAGACGTAGACCAATAATCGCCGCAGATCCGTAAAACTCGTGATCCAAGAAAACCGTTCAATCAAGAAAATCTTGAGAGAGAGAAACTCCCACATTTTGGGAGAGTAATAAGTAGTAAAAGATGATGTGGACAGCAGTAAGAAAATCGACAAGAAAGAAGATGATGTAGACAGCGGTAAGAAAATCGACATGAAAGAAGAAGATGTGTATAGTGGTTAGAAAATCGACATGAAAGAAGAAGATGTGTACAATGGTCGAAAATCGACATGAAAGAAGATGATTCAAATTCATCCCCTCGGGAAGAGCATTACAATACTCTTCATTTTCAAAACATATTATATCAAACGCGCCAAGAAATTGGCGTTGAAGGCGATCCGGTATATAGCGGGGGTTGCGGAACACATTAAAATGTATGAAGTAGACAAAAAAAGACGTAGACCAGTAACCGTTGCCGCGGATCCGTAAAACTCGTGATCCAAGAAAACCGCTCAATCAAGAAAATCTTGAGAGAGAGAAACTCCCACATTTTGGGAGAGTAATAAGTAGTAAAAGATGATGTGGACAACAGTAAGAAAATCGACAAGAAAGAAGATGATGTAGACAGCGGTAAGAAAATCGACATGAAAGAAGAAGATGTGTACAGTGGTTAGAAAATCGACATGAAAGAAGATGATTCAAATTCTGCATCCTCGTCAGAAGAGCATTACAATACTCTTCATTTTCAAAACATATTATATCAAACTGCCAAGAAATTCGGCGTTGAAGACGATCCAATATATACCAGTGTTGCGGAACACATTAAAATGTATGAAGTAGAGTTGGGGGAGAGGAGACTATGGGTTAAGTACATGATAGGCGATCCCATAGACTGTTAGACAAATTAACGAGGCACAGGTTCTGCTGCAAGAGTTAAAATCTTTTTTACACAGTGAGATACTTTTTTGTAGCAACTTTTTAAACTACATGATTGAGCTCCCAAATGAGAGTCATAAATTCATTGGAAAAAAGAATAAAAACATATCTAAAGTAAAACAAGTTTATGAAATATTGAAAAGAATGGTGGAGGAGCACAGAGGTATCTTGGAGAAGAACAACCTGTTAAATATTGAAATTCAAGAAAAAACTAAAGAAGCAAAGGTAAAACATATTTACTTCTCAAAATACATATATATTATCAATTTTGTGTTTATGTTTCTCATGGTATTCTCTGTTTTTTTTTATACATCATGCTTAAGCAAAAGAAACAAGAAACAATACAGATTTTTGACAAACTCTTACAACACCACAATGATGGACCAGAAACAGATTTTTTGAAGGAAACATCCCAAAGTGAATCGAAATGTCAAACATCCATGGATCAACAGGAGCCCAAACCCTTCATTACGTTCTCTTCTAGTTCCTCTGATTCTGCCGAGATCCTCTATTCATACGAATTCTCATTTTTGTTCTTTCAATTTACTAGCGAATTTTCAATATGTTGATATACTTTTTTCTCAAATTTTGTTAATGTCATACTTTTTTTTTATTTTAATTCAGTTTTCGTCATTAATTTCAATTTGATCCGAATCATAATCAATGCGCTTAATAACAATAAAGTTCGCAACAAAAAGAACTCCATCATTCTCGCTTGAGAAAAGGAGCCATCACCAAACAAAAGCAAATCATTGGCAAAGAATATGTGTGAAAGCATAGGTCCCGAACTTGAAAGTTTCACTAGCTTATTATTTCAACACAATCTTTCAAAGTCCAAACTGTAAACTATAATATTCAAGGTTCATAGTTTTTTTTTTCTTAAAAAAAAAATTCTTCATTAAATTTTGACATATAACATATTAAAATGCCATATAATTAAATAATTAATTAATTATACCTACAAACACATTTTCTAAGAATACAGAAAGAATATTAAAGAAAAAACTATAGAAAAGAAGCAGGAGATTTAGTAGGATGATCATGAATTATCCATTGAATATGCAAAGATTTTCCATTTTTGGATTCTCTCTCTCTCTATATCTATATATATATATATATATATATACAAACTCAAAACAAGAATGAAGAGAAACAAAGGTGGGGAATCAATTAATTAGGACCCCAGCAGCTTAAATACATAACTTTTCTAAGAGATTCTTCAGAAGCTTTCAATTTTTGAGCTTCGGATATACAAATACCAGCGGAAACCATTGCAGCAGAAGACTGAGAAGAGAGCTTATTCTTCTTGTTGGTCTGAGAAAATGACCTGAGGTTATTCTTGGCATATTGATGAAGGGATCATGATGGTGTAATTCCACCTGCAGAATCCCTGATCTTTCATGGCTTCCACTGCTCCTACACTTGCTGCCACCATCCATGCTCTGCTTGTTGAACTTATTTTTCTTTTCTCTAAAGTTTTTTCTTGAAATCTTTATCTTCTTAGAAATGGAGAAAAACTGTGTTGAGAATTGAGTTCTTGATTTCTTGAACTGTTTCTTTATATAGAAAGGAGGGGGGTTGGTATTGCTCTATCCTCGGATTATGTTTTCCCCAGTGGTGTTTGGAGACAATTGGTTTATTTAGGTGCTGATGAGTTAACTGGTAAAATGACTATTTTGCCTTGACAAAAAATGTAGGGCATAGTATGGGCTGATTATAAATATGCATTGTATTATGTGGCAGGGGTAGTATTGGAATTTCATACAGGGGGTGATGTTAAACGTGGTTTTTTGCAAAACAGGAGATGATCTACAACTGGAAGATGGGGTGAGAAAAACATAATGAATATATATATTGGGATCACACCACAACTATTTGTCTAAATAGAAGGAGTTTGGTTCTCCATTCGTAATATCTTTAGTTCAAATTTTTCCTATAGAGAGATTGGTGTAGGAAGAGTTTCTTCCGATAGAAATCCGAGATGGCTCGATTCTAGGTTAATTGGGAACCTAATCGAACACAGATAATTACCAAATCACAAAAAACAGTTGAATTTCAATAAATATTTGCTTAACTTAAACGAGATTGTATGTATAAATTATACAATTGTTTAAATTTAAGAATTAAAGTTTGTAATAGCTCTATTTTACTCTAATAAAAATTAATCTCTCTATATATAAAAATATGGTTTAAAGGCAGTGCTTATGGTTGGAACGTTTCAAAGATATTTCGAGTGAGAATTTTACAACATTCTCCTTATTAATTGCATTATTCTTTTGCGCTTATGATTATATGACACGTGGTGTTTTTCATGAATTTTAACGATAAGTAATTCATTTAAGCCATATTCACACGAAATATCTTTGTTACGTTCCATAACATAGTATAGTGCAATTGCCTAAAACCATAATTTTTTTTTTAAAAAAAAAAGCCTAACTATCTTGAAAAGAATCTTATTTTACAAAAAAAATAGACTGCTATCAATTGAATTATATCGTCTCTTTTAACACTCATTTCTCCTTACACAAGATTTAAACTCCAAACTTTGTTCACTTAGTTTAAGAGAGGTTGAGGGTTCAAACCCAACTTATGTATGTTTCTGTTTAAAATTTGGGGTCAAAACTTCCTCCTGCAAGGGACCAACCCGACTTGAATTAGAATTAGTCTAAATGTGGATTGGCTTAAAGGTGTCTCTCATAGTTCGGGAACCATTTCAGACATACTTGTGCCAAAGGGAAAAAAAACCCTTCAAACTTTGTTTATCTTAAAATGAGTAAATGATTACATCTAGGGCACATGTGGGCTTTGGCCCGTTGTACCTTGTGCTACAATAATCTGTTATGGGACAATTAAAATCCATCTCATGATTGGGTCAGCTACCTTGATATGACCAACAAGTCTATTAAACAAGATTTCGAGTTTGATTTATATATTAAAAAATAAATATCAATGCATTAAGAAAATATGTCAATAAAAATATATATGCAATGAATACATATGTTGTGAAAATAAGAGGTTAAATAAGTCAAAAACTTAAAATTTTAAAATGTTGTGGAACTCGAAGAGTTCATCGTTATTTATACTTATCCATCATAACAAAGAATTATCATCATTATTTTTCTTCGAGATCAATAACATAATAAATTTAACTATAAAGATTCAAAGTTATGTCTATCTCTCTGGAGAAGAGTTTGTCACCGGAGGAGACGGATCAACTACGACGGAGGGTGAAGAAACATAAAAGGGATGAGGGGGAAGAGCCAACCTCGACTACGTCCGAAGCAATGGAAGAGGAACAACCATGTCCATCGGCATGGCGGAATATATCTCCGGCTAGGGGATCATTTGCAAAGGCTGTGAAGGGACGCTCCACTAAACTACCCATCTATACGGGGAAGGGGAAGAAGATCCAATGGATGATCCGAGCCTTACCGATATTCTTCAAAATCGGGAAGTGGTGGAAGAGGGCGAGATATGCCCGGTGGTGGATCTATCCCGGGAGCATTACAAAACAACTTGGCATGGAGAAGGGCACTCATTTTGAAGACTTTGGGGAAGTCATTCAGCTACCAAGTACTGGAGCCGCGTATAAGAAAGGCTTGGAACCTTGAAAATGGTTGCGAGCTTATTGATATTGACAAGGGATATGTCGTTGCTCGATTCTACTCCCGACAAGATTACCCGAAAGTGCTTACGGGTGGTTCAACCCTAATTTCAAACCCTCGGACGTGGAGGTTCTAACAACTCCGGCTTGGGTTAGGTTTACCACATTATCTTTGGAACTATTTGACGATAAATCGTTAATGGGCATTGGTAACACAGTTGGCAAGGCGCCGAAGATGGACATTAACACGGTAGCTATGGTGAAAGGCAAATTCGCACGTGTTTGCGTGGAACTTAACCTTAATGAACCCCTTATTCCCATGGTTCTTGTATGGGGTAGGAAGCAGCCGGTGGAGTACGAAGGTTTACCCAAAATATGTTTTAAATGTGGTCGACATGGACATAAGATGGAACAGTGCGGGGAGTCTCAAGCCGATGGGGCTGGCGGTTCGGGTGATAATAACAGTAGTAGAGTAAAGGAGCGGGTTAGCACGGCTGAAAACCCTTAAGGGTCGTGGATGTTACCGGCGTACGAACGACGCCGACAGCAGCGGATGCAAAAACAAATGAGCAAGAAAAGTATCCCGTCGGAGGAACATGGGCGATGAGCGATGAGATTGAAAGGAAGGCGCAAAGAGCGAACAGTGAGACTGGGTCATCATCCTTTGTGTTCGGATCGGTCGACAACAACCGAGGCAAAGCCAAAATGTCGGCTAAGATTGGGGATTTCGGGGGAAGTGCTGGTACGGAATGGAGAAATGGCAAATCAAAGTTTGCGGTATTAGGACAAGTAAGAAGAAGGATTACCGGACCTGGAATTGTTGAAACAACGGATAAGAAGCCTACCTGGTGGGCCTATGGCCGGGGGTCACGAAAAAGCCCAAGTGAAATTGGAGAGGGGAAGTAGTTTAAGAACTGGACATAGTACGTTAGCCCAAGGTGACGGCGTATTGGCTAAGGGAAACAAAGGTAATCAATCGAAGCCCGGATCTAATATAAATAATGCTAGTGGTTTGGGTGGGCCCGAGAAAGGAGGTGCTTTTTCGGGTGGACCTAAGAAGGGTGGTGGAATTATAATCAAAGAACCACAACCATCCGGGGAAGTCGAAACGAGCAACTCATCTATTTTGACTAGCACCAAGATAGTCATTCTAAAGCATAAAGGTGGGGAGACATCCGAGATGCAACAGGGGGCTTCGGGGATTACTAAGGAGAGACAAATGGAAATCGATCCGGCAAGATCGAAGCGGGAAAAATTAACATGCAACAACAGAAATCGAACGGCAAGGGAGTTACAGAGGGTAACCCAAGTCACGGTACCGATGGAGGTATCGACTACTCCTTCTCTCGTAATTTTTTTAATGATCAATACGATTGTGTGGAACCGTAGGGGAACGGGGGCTCGACACACTCGTTTGCATCCGAAGGAGATGATTAAAACTCATAACCCAGCTTATCTTGGCACTCTTAGAAACAAGGGTCCATAGTAGCCGGGTATTAAGTTTTTTGGAAAATTCCGGGTTTTCGGATTTGGCGGCGGTTGAGGCATTGGGGTACGCAGGAGGGATTTGGTTATCGTGGGACAAGAATCTTGTAACAGTGGAAGTAATTTCAATGGTAGACCAAGCTATTACAACATTAATTTAGGAAAACGAGGTGACATGTTGGGTACTCACGGTTGTCTACGCATCTCCTAAATCTTATGTGCGGGATGATCTATGGATGTATATTCGTAATTTGGGGAAGGTTGTAGATATCCCATGGGTTGTGATTGGAGATGTTAACCAACCGCTGGATGCATGGGATAAAAATGGGGGGCGTCCCATTAATCGACGGCTCGCTGCGGAGCCGAGAAGAACGGTAGATACCCGCCGGCTTCTCGACTTGGGCTTCCGGGGTTCTCCTTTTACCCGGAGTAACGGGCGTAGTGGGGGAGCACACATCCGGGAGAGGGTAGACAAGGCGTGGTGCAATCCGAAATGGAGCTATAAATTTCATGAAACTTTTGTTCGACATTTGATGAGAGTTGCCTCGGATCACCATCCGCTATTACTTGGAGATCCGGTAAATGTAAGTCGGGGGGATTTAGGGGCTTCCGTTTCATAGAAGCATGGTTCCTCCATCCAGATTTCCATGGTAAAGTGGAGGAGTTCCGGACAAGGGAACCTAGCAATCTATAGTAGGTAATGGAAGACTTTAAAAATCAAATATGGCAATGGAATAATGAGGTCTTTGGTAATATTTTCCGGAGGAAAATAAGGTGTAAGGCAAGAATTGATGGGGTACGAGGGCGGTTGCGGCTACGCCTCGGAAATCTCTACTCATGCTTGAACAGAGACTTTTGGAAGAGTTAAATGCTATCCTATCTCAAGAAGAATGTTACTGGAGGCAACAGTCTCGGCCGAATCGGGCGACTAGTGGAGAGAGAAACACGCAGTTCTTCCATGCTTCGGCAAGGCAGCGGAGACGACATAACCGTATATATCGGCTTAGGGATTCGAGAGGGGAATGGTGTCCGATGAGGGACGGTTACGGGTGATGGCACGTGAATTCTATAAGTCCTTGTACAACAAAGACAACACGGTGACGTGCGATCCACGGGGCTGGTCATTTCCCAAGCTGAACCGAAAATCGTTAAGATGGCTTAATCGGGAGATCACGGAATATGAAGTTAAGTTGGTTGTATCTAACTTAGGTGCGAATAAAGCACCGGATGGAATTCCCGCTAGATTCTTCCAATAGTTTTGGAGCCGGGTGGGAGAGGCGGTTTCGGCTTTTGTCATGAAGGTATTTTGGTGGATGCCATCTTCCAAGGGGGTATTCACATCCAAATCAACTTTTAATTTGGTACACCCCGAACTTACCGAGAATGGACAGTTTAACCGGAAGGCACTGTGATTCAAAGGTCCGTTGAGGGGTTCCATGTTGTTGTGGCATGTGTCACATAATAGGCTGAAAACTAATGTGTTCTTATGGGAAAGAAGGATCATAGAGGAACCTAGATGTAGCCTCTGTGGGGAGGGTTATGAGTCCACAATTCATGCAATTAGGGGCTGCCGGTTGGCGAGACAAATTTGGGAGTTGCTCGTGTCATCGGTTTGTTGGCCAACTTTTTGGGCGTCGGCCGATATCCAAGATCGGGTATCTTGGAACCTTCAATGGAGAGGGGGAGAGCTCTTGGGGAAGGATAAATGGCGGTATATCTTTAGACAAGGTATTCTTGATGTGTGGCATTGGAGGAATTTGATCATTTACCGGAATAGAGACCCACCCGATGCCATTTGGTTATCGGGGATGGTACTTAGGAAAGCCTTTGAACTTTTGTGCATTTTTTGATAGATAGGTAGCTGCGAGGGCTCTTGTTTTTCTTTGCTTTTGTGCTACCGTGGTAGTAGTGTATATTTTTTCCCATAGTATTAATATAATACCCCTTTAAGCGAAAAAAAAAACATAATAAATTTTAAGATGAGTGATGTCCTATATAGATAGAGGTTTTTAGAATCATTTGTAGAATCATATTGAGTGATCCAAGAAATTGAAAAGTTCTTACTAAAATTTACCTTTTTTTTTTATATCTCGTTATTTTATTCTCTAAGTTAGTTTTACTATTATCTTATGTTTCTATAATTTCGTAACACAAATGTATATTTTACTAAATATACTATGAATTATAATTAACACTTTAATGTATAATGACGTATTTGACCCCCCTCTTATATTATTTCTTGAAGTCTAAATGGACCTTGTTTTACTTGGACTTTTTCAAATATAAAAAGGATTGTTATGTCCAACTTTTCTTCTTAGAAGGAAAAGGACATATACAAGTGGGCTTTCTTGAAATGACATTTATAGGTCTTAATTCACACAAGTTGTGGATTATTTTAAATAAAATTGTATTTAATTTTTGACGAATTTGAAAATGAAATTTATAATTAATTTTTAAAATTTTAATTAACATATTTGAAAAAAATAATAATAACAAAAAAAAGTACAGTAAAAAAGTAAAATGAACATTTTTATTAAATAGGACGTTGCATAATATTATTATTATTTTTAATATATATATATATACCGAAGTTACTATTTCATGTAATTTAGATTCGATTTGGAGTGGAGTATATATATATATATATATATATATATATATATATATGTGAATTGAATACTGTCTAATTATAAACTTTACATAATTTAAATACATAATTATGTTTCCAAGAAAAGTATTGAATAAAAAGAAGAAGTATGTCATGATACTTCTCAATGATTAAATTTGGTTATACATTAGGATTATGCAATTGTGGTCCGGCGTTGATCATTATACAATGGGATCCTAAAAAAAGCCAATCTTTCATGTGCTTTGAAGAAGTCCCCTTCCCATCTAATTATTAAAATAGGCAATCTGAACAGCACAAGTCAAAATACAAATTCAAGGTCTCCTCATTCTTTAAGACTAATCTCCATGTCTATTTGGGCATTAATTATCTTCAAGTGTTGAATTTTGTGATTTTTAATATTATTTAATTAATTATGAAGTGGAATAAAATAAAAATATGTAGTAAAGTTGACAACATCTATCAAAATACGAGTTAATGTCTCTCTACCAATCGGATGATGATATATCACTCCATCTTGATCATCTCTTCATCTATAAGGGAGCATCTAAGGAGATGGTTTCCATAATAAAAGAAACTTTGACAATTCCCTTCAAGGTAGTTAATAGTTTCAAAAGCAAACAATGAAACTATCTAGATCAAGTCCACAAACCATCGGAGAAGTCAAAAGGCCCGCAAGACAAATCGGGAAGTCCAAAGGCCCTCAAGTCAAATCCATAATCAAATCTGAAATCAAGCAAGATCAAGAGTCATAGAATCCATGACAAAGAGAATCAATGGAGATATACAAATATTGAAGTCCAACATCAAATATATCAAAATAAATATATATTAATATTTATAATAATTTTGGATGGATAAAAAAAATTGTTTACAATAAATATATATTATTATCTTGTATATATATTATTATATGCGATCGAAAAAATTAAGAGGAATTGGGGGGGGTTGGGGGGGGGGTGGTTTTTTTTTACGAGGGGCTAATAATATTGCTCATAGATTGGCTAAGATTGGTTTTAATCTTTCCCCAAATTTAATTTTGGATACGACCTCTCATCCTCATGTTTTAGAGGAGTTGCAGGTTGATTGGATGTATTGTTCTTCTCTACTTATATTATTTTTTTGTTTTTTCACAATATTATATATATATATATATATATATTTTTTTTAAAAAATAAATAAATATTTTTTTACACTTGGAATTTTAAATATTTAATTATCAAAATTTTAATCTTAAATGTTTAAATTAAAAAAATTATGATAAACAGAATTGTTGTGTTAGTAGCAACTTCGCCTACAATAATGGAAGATAATAAATTCTAGTCATATGATAGACAATTTCAAAATTTTCAAAAAAAAATATGATAATTTTAATATTTTTGGCAAAAATAGTTAGAAAGAAGGATAGATAACTAAAATGTTACATTTTTTTTTTTAGACTATTAATATTCGAAATTATATTTTGACTAATTTTAATTTGTATCTTGTAAAATCTAACTTATTTTAAAAAATCTCATCATAACTCTTATATCTAACTCTACTCGATCAACATAACACTTCATACTTTTATAACGCTCATAATAAGTATTGAACTCGTAAACTTAGTGATAACATGATAACAATTGTTATATTATTGTGACTTGAAGTCTCATATTACAGCTTAAAAAAAAGATATTTAAAATATGTCAACGATAATATATTTTAAAATGTTTTTTCAAAACAGAAAAATCTTTTGATAATACAAATAAGAATTTATAATAAAGAAAATGAGACATCAATAGATAAACCGTGTAGAATGTATTTCTCCCCCTGTAGTTTGTAAGAGGGAAGAATCGGAAGAATCCCACAAAAAAGAAATGCCAAACAACGGAAGCATCGAAGTAAGTTACTTTTTACCAGAAAGACAAATCTTTAATGATGTAACTTAACTGCTCCTCATGGAATTCGAAGCTGCCTTTTTTCTCTTACACGGTTCAGAATCTTGAAAAAATATTATAGAAATCGGTCAAAATCTTGATCCTACAGACACGTTACCTATTATATAAATGGATCACACGCTGGACCCTCCATCATTTTTCTTCTTCTGATTTTTTTAATTTTCAGTTTAGATCCCAATTTGCTTTTTGAAAGTTCTATACGGTAATCTTTATGCATTTTCTTATCTAATTTTTTTAGACTTTAGTATCTGCTTAAAAGATTCAAAACTTGTCATTCGGGTACAGTTTCTGTGCTTTCTTAATTTGTTGTAAATGTCGACGGGCGGTAAACGTGAGTTGAGAATGTAGAATTCTGCAAAAAAAATTTCTTTATAATGTTGATAATTTGAGATTGGGGTTCTGGGTTTTCTTGTTCTTTTCTGGTTTGAATTTTGCTAAACGATGGGTTCTTTGTAGTCGATCGATTTTTTTTTTTTGGGTTGTGTTGTATGGAAATTGGATTCTGATTATGTAAAAGTTCTTTGCTTGATCCCTGTAGTTATCTTATCTTCTGTACTCAATTACTAAAAATTCTGTATCAGGACCACTTTGGAATTGGGATTGAGATGTTTTTTTTTTTTCACGTTCCCGTGTAAATTTTTTTTTGAGATGATTTTCCAAAAGAGTATTGAAAATGAAAGTGAAAATTGGATTCTGATTATGTAGAAGTTCTTTGCTTGATCCCTGTAGTTATCTTATCTTCTGTACTCAATTACTGAAAATTCTTTATCAGGAGCACTTTGGAATTGGGATTGAGATGTTTTTTCACCTTCCCGTGTAAATTTTGTTCTGAGATGATTCTCTAAAAGAGTATTGAAAATGAAAGTAAATGTCTCTCTCTCTGTGATTAGGAATACATGTTACCTCCTTTCAATTGTGATTACTAATGCATGACTGAAATTACTGTATGCATTTGCCCAGAGGGCTCAAGAATCAGGAATCGTGATCTGATCCATCTTTTGGAAACCATTCTGAAAAGGAATACTTGAGGGGAAAAAAAATTCCTGTGATAATTTAGCAGAAGAAACCATTGGCTCGTGATTTTGATTGTTTTGAAATATGCATAAAGTTCTGAAATTTCTGCTCCGTAGGCAATTAGTTATTTGCAGTGTTGCTGTTTGGTTGTCCATTTCCCACTGCTGATCAATAAGGAAGAGTATTTCCATATTTCTTGTACCTGGAGGAGATATAATAGGAAATAATGACTTTCTTGATATGCTGCAGGTGTTTTGTCTAACCTAGCAAGAAAAGGAAAAGAAATACACTCCCATCTGAGATGTACTTTGATTGAAGTCACTGGGAGAGAAACAATGGAAAATCTAAATTCTGAGTCAGATACCATCTCAAAGGAATTCTATATCCCTACATATATACTTGTGCCTGATTCTCCACCTGAGGAATCAACAAATCATCTACCTTCTTGTCCAGTACTAGTATTTATCAATTCAAAAAGTGGTGGTCAACTTGGTGGGAATCTTCTTGTGACTTACCGTTCTCTCCTAAACAAGCATCAGGTAAATATTTTTACTATCAATAGAAGTCTTTTGCAGTAACTTTGGAGGTGCTAATTATTTTCATCCTTAGTAAGAATCCCATATTTGCATTTGTTAAAATGCTTCTCATGAATAAATTTCAGGTTTTTGATTTGGGAGAAGAAGCTCCTGATGGTGTATTGCGTAGGGTGTTTCTCAATTTTGAAAAGCTGAAGCTTGGTGGTGATGAATTTGTACACAAGATCGAGGAGAAATTAAAAATAATTGTGAGTTCAAGTGATACAGTTTAATTTCTCTTGTTTGTCAAATTAAATTGACAAGTTGCATCTTTCATTATTCATTTTATGTGTAATATCTGAAAGGGTTGTGATTGAATAGGTTGCAGGTGGTGATGGCACGGCTGGCTGGCTTCTTGGAGTAGTTTCTGATCTCAAATTATCTCGGCCACCACCCATTGCAACTGTGCCTTTGGGGACAGGAAACAACCTTCCATTTGCTTTTGGTTGGGTAGGAATGAGTTTCTCTACAATTTTTTTCCCCAGAACATATATATACACACATATGTGTGTGTATTTGTGTATGACAGTATGTGCATATATGTATATATATTTAATGCTACTGCAGAATTTCATCTGATTATGCACTTTGTTTAAGGGGATCATCTTTTAAGGCATATTTAGTTTGTGAATTTTTGTTTGTTAGTCACTGTTCTTTCTTGTTGCATTTGCTGCTTCTGTTAATAAGGCATTAAAATGGTTATAATTTCTTGGATTTGTGTGTTTATGTTCTGTCAGGATGTTATTTTCTACTTTTAAATGTAGTTATCCCCGTGAACAATTGTTACTTGAAGGAAAATTTCCTCGACATGGAAAAGAAAAACTCATAGATCCTAATGTGAACATGTGTCCTCCATAACCTGGTTTCTTGGTGTATTATTTATTTTATGTTTCCTTTTATTACTGTTGTGGAAATGTTACTTGACTATCCTAAACTTCATGGAATATTATGACTTGAAAAAGCACTTCATCTGGTTGTTTTCAGCAACAATAATAATTAGTTTTTTTCAGGAAATAATTAGTTTCATATCTTACATCTTGCAGGGAAAGAAAAATCCAGGGACAGACCGTCAGTCAGTCCTCTCTTTCTTGGAGCAAGTAAAAAAAGCAAAGGAAATGATGATTGACAGGTTTGGTCCAAGTCCACTTCTATATTGGAAGATAATCTCCATAATTTTCTTATTTGAGGATATAGTTTCCCATCAATGAGTTTATTTTGTCATTATTGTTGATTAAAATCCAGTTGGCACATTCTCATGAGGATGAAAATACCAAGTTCAGGTTCTTGTGATCCAATTGCTCCATTGGAGTTGCCTCATTCTTTGCATGCATTCCACCGAGTGTCTTCAACAGATGAGCTCAATGTGGTAAAACAATCTTCTCTTAACCTCATTTTCCTTTGTGGTGCAGGGTGATACAATTAAACAGGAAAAAGGAGAAATTTGTCATGTTTTGCTAGTGATCTGGTGATATATTGTTTTATGACCATACATGCTCCAAATTCAATGTAATATCTAGTAAACTTAAAAGGCATAAATATGATGTATGTGATTTTTAACAGACAGAAATGTTAACTTATCACATTTATCATGATAGTGTACATTTCTGGTAACTAGTCATAGTGTGGAGCGAATTCTATTGTTTGTTTCATCTCCATCAGTTTAGCTGTCAATTAAAATGGATGTGCCTTTTTCCTGCTTGTCTGTCAGAAGAAAATTATGAAAAATGTGTTGGTAATTTTCTTATTAAATTAATTAAGAACTAATTGCATTTAACCAGACTGCTGCACTGAAGAATAAATGGTAGGATAATTTGTTCCTTGTTATAGGCAAGTTAGGATGTGTTCCATTTTGGAGTTCACATCTTACTTTGTCTTTTGTATTTGGGAAGAGTTCCACTTTCAAATAACAAATTTATTTATTTTAATTTTAATTTTTAATTCATTCTGATGCAAACTTAAGAGTATTTCTCAGGAAGGTTGCCACACATTCCGTGGAGGATTCTGGAATTACTTCAGCATGGGTAAGACATAAGTGTTCTGTTTTCTGGTTTACACATTACTTAATTTGTTGCTTATAAGATTTTCTTGTTTCAATATCATGAGTTTTATGTTTTTTACTTTCTTTGTGAGGCCCAACAAAATGGATCTTCTTTTAAGTCCCTTAACACTCTTGGAGCTCTTGCTTTTATCACGATATAATTTCTGATACTATGTCTATCGACATTATATGCCTACAGGTATGGATGCACAAGTTTCATATGCATTTCACTCTGAAAGGAAGATGCATCCTGAAAAATTTAAAAATCAGCTGGTTAATCAGGTATCTTTGTCACAATTATTTTACTTCCGTTAGAAACTTCTGGATGAAGTTAACCAGGCCAAGTGGTATAATTATATGACTACTGAAGGTTGGCATACCTCCATTAGTTTAAAAGATGTGGAATACACTTTGTGCTTAATGGTAGTAAGGTTATGAATATAATACCCTTTGATTATGGATTTTCTTCTTGTGGAGAGATAGTATGAGATGGAACAGCATGTCTTCCCATATGTGTTTCAATAGCTTAAGAAATGCTTAAAAAAATTCATGGTATTCGATTTGAAAAGATTGAAAAACATGTTTGCTGAATGAATCCCTTTTTAGCTGAAGGTTTCATAATAATAGTTTCTATCAGTAATTTATGCCATGTTAAACTTTTATATGTTTGTACTGGTTTATTTGGTAAGCAAGCAGATTTACGGTCCTAGGTTTACGTAAGGTGACCATATATATATACATATACTGAGTTTGTTGTAAACTGCATTTCAGAGTACATATGCAAAACTTGGATGCACACAGGGATGGTTTTTCGCTCCGCTATTTCATCCTTCTTCAAGGTTAGTAAGCATCCCTAGAAGGTGCAAATTTCTTATGAAGTTTCATGGAAGGAGGAAATTTGAAAGAAGAAAAATAAACATGAAAATACGAGTTACAACTATTATGCCTCCACTGATTTTAGCTAGTACTCTTCTATGCTAATTAGTACCCAGTAAAGAAAATATAAAATATCTTGATGTAATCTCCATGGATGCAACATATCCATTTGAAAATGTTATTAGCTAAATTTGAGGCTGCAATTTTACAAAAGCAAAAACACTAGTTTTACTTGATGTATCAAATAAAACATACACAGCACCATGTTCAAACGTGTGTGGCCATCAAATTTACATTGCATCCGTGGTATGGTTCATTCTTCTACATGTTCCAATACTTTTGTTTTGCTGAGTTTTATATTATTCTTAATGCAGGAACATAGCTCAACTTGCAAAAATTAAGGTCATGAAAAGACATGGTGAATGGAAAGACCTCCATGTTTCTCCTAGGTAAATAGTACTTTATTACAAGTCCCCAGTTGGTTGCCTTTACTTTTTCTTGAATAACAACTGTAGAATTAGTTTTCACTGCAGTGATTCAAATTCAAAACATAATTTATTGTTAATTTTTCTGCCCTGAAAATCTGTTGACCACAAGGCTGGTTATATGTATGGAATTTTTAGCACTTAAATCATTCTCTTTAACATAGAAAGTTTGGTCTTAATCATGTTCTTTGGATGGTGCAGTATCAGATCAATCATATGTCTTAACTTGCCGAGCTTCTCTGGTGGACTAAACCCTTGGGGAACACCGAGTTCATTTAAACGCCGTGATGTATGTACTCTTAAAACACTTAACTTCCCTTTTCATTTTCCTTCTCTCTGGTTTTATGTATCAATGGTACTTCCAACATGATTTACAGAGAGACTTGACTCCTCCATATGTGGATGATGGCATGATTGAAATTGTTGGCTTTAGAGATGCTTGGCATGGGTTGGTTTTATATGCTCCAAATGGCCATGGGACTCGTCTGGCACAGGTTAAGACTTATAATTTCCTCTATTTCATGCCCTTTGTTTGGTTCTTTTGGCTCTTTCTAGATCTTAGTCACACACATATACTGAACCTCATAATTGATAACAAATTGTCATGTTTATTCACTAAGATCTTTTTTACCGGAATTTACAGAAGTACCGGGGTACAATTGACTTAAAAAACCGAGATCTAATTTGATATTATTGTGCTAAAAGTTTTGAGTTTCTTTGTTTCCATAGGCAAACCGAGTTAGATTTGAGTTCCATAAAGGGGCAGCAGATCATACATTTATGAGGATTGATGGGGAACCATGGAAGCAGCCTCTCCCTGTCGACGACGATACAGTTGTAGTCGAAATATCTCCTCTTCGACAGGTAAAAATGCTTGCTACCCATGGTTGCAGATCTAGAAGTGTCAATGATCCCGCAAGTCACCACAATAATGACAATGATGATGGAGACAGTGATGAAGGCGAACCCGCCGGTGAGGAATGGAGAAAGTTTGGTGCAGCAGACACATTTAGAATCCCAGATGAGGTTGATATTTCACATCTCAGTTAAACCAGTTCGTAGTTATCATCTTCAGTTTCATTTTTTTGGTGCGCTTTGAATGTGTACTGATATTTATAGGTTAAGTTATGAGTTTCCATTACTAACAATAATATTATTTTTTGCAAATATTTGGAAATATGGTTCACATCCATGTGTACATTTTTTCCTCCTTGATTTATTCAGTCCTTTCTTTCCTGCTTTTAATACTAAAAACATTGCCAGATTGATGGAGAACTAATCCCTTCTTTTTTTTCCTTTAAATTCTTAACAGTTAGTGGCAAACTTAAAGGGTCTAGAAGGACATTATTAGAAACCAGCCTTTTCATGACTGTTGTTTGTTGTTGATGTCTTTGCATTATTTTTTGTGTTTCTTGGAACTCGTCTTCCCTAGTAAAAGTAGTGTAGCCTCATCTTGTTATTCTTCTATTTTTTTTTTTCTTTTTTTTTGGGTGGGGGGGGGGGAAACTTTAAATCCCTTTTTAAGCTGAGGATGAAGCTAAAGAGAAATTTTTTGAAAAGTTTGAAACGCTGCTCCTTGTGTATTGAGAAAGTATTAGCATATTGTAACAAGATACATACATATACAAAGAAGAAAACATTTCAAGAACTCTACTTAGAACATAAGATGTCACCCCACTCAAAAGAGTGTTGTTCCTTTGGATCCACAAACACCTCCAGATTGTAATTTTGGCACCAGAATTATGTTTAGCAGCAACATTAGCTTTTCCAATTGAAGGCTATGTTTTTCTTCTCCTCCCTGAAATCCAGAAAGGTAGCACATACAAAATGAAGATAATGATGGTGATACCTATTTTATCTGAGGAGAGAGTTGATTTTAGGATTAAGTATAAGGTAACAAAAGTTAAAAATGAGGAGTAAATATCTGTTATGGGGAAGAATGACAGTATAAGAGCAGAAAATCGTCTTGGAGAAATCAGATTGAATGCAGACAGCAGAAAAAGCAATTGATTGCAAACATGATACCAAAAAAATATAATGGTCTTGGTTGCTTTCATGAAGGCAGCAGAAAAAGAAATTGATAGCAAGAAGAAGATCAGACAGCAACAAAGTCTCTGGCACATAATTACTATACCAAACAAAAAATTACATAGAACCAATGAGATGTTAATGAACCAATTATCATTAGAATACCATATAAAGTATGTCAATGCAAACCAATAGATGAAAAAAAATGGATAAAATACTATCATGAGCAACTGATAGTTTGATATAGGCCTAGAGGTTGTTAACCCATTACCAAGGGAATAAAATAATTCAAATCAATTCTTTTGTTCTTCCATCCTATCTTCCTTCCCTGAGTCCCTAAATTATCTAAGAAGATAATACAGAATTCCTTTGAATTAAGAGACCAAGAAATGACAACTCATGTATGAATTTTCTTTTACAGATGAAGATAGAAGATGTTCCATCATCGGGATCAAGATCAAAGAAAATTGCAAGATTTCTGCTTTTCTGGAAAAGGAAGTAAAGCCCAAAAAGAAGGTTTCAAGGGTTGTTTCAGCCATGATGTACACAAGAGATTATGCATGTGTAACATGTTAAAGAAAGCAATGAAGCTCCACTATATGTCTCTGTACTACTTGTTCCCTTTTTCACCTTTTCTTTGTGTATAGTAACTCTGTTTGTATAGCTTCTAGACTTCACTGTTATTATACTTCTACTATGTAAATCCAATTTATATGCATGTGAAGATTTCTGGAGGGAAAGTGCATGGCAGAGTTCATTATATTCCAATTTTCCAGGGGAACTCTTCAGTAGAAACAGGCATAATAATCAGCAAAATGCATTTGCTTGCAATGGACAACTCTAAGGGGTGAGTCAAAAATGAAAATTAGTTCAACCACTGAGTAGGTGGGATACTTCTACATAACAATTGAACCACAGTTACCACTACATCAATCAACAAAAGGGGCAAAAAAAAAAGAAAAGAAAATGTCGCATATGAAGGTAGTCTACCACACTAACTGGTAGAGCTGATGCTCCGCATCAGAAACCAGGGTTTAAATAACATTTTTACTTTCAATAGATTTTGAAAAGCACAAACCAGGAACTATGTGATATTCTTCACCCAAAACATATCCCAAGGACTATAATAGCTTCCACAAAACCTATAAAGGTCCTCTCTTCAAGAAGACAATGCTATATACATTTCAGTGCAAAGTTAGGGCAATAAGTTTATACCAATTCTCCACAGAAAAATGGAACAGGGATGCTGCTAGTACTCTACAAACCTTATATACCCTAAGAGGAATGGAACATAAATAACTAGAAATTCTGACAACCATATGCATATGTCCTGAAAGAAACAAACAGTACATAAGAATGGAAAAAGATAACTATCATGGATATGTGCACCCTTATATTCCTTACTATAGGGCAGAAGTGATCAATGGAAAAGAACAAGCAGTAAATACAACAGCAATGTGCTTCAACTTCTCTGCTGGAAGAAAGAAGCAAAATACTAACTCTGTGACACCATCTTGAGCTTTCTAACAAGTTTCCAAATGGCTCCCTCATTACTAGGGTAGCCTTCAATGAGCCCAACAATTACTGTAATTAAAAATAAATAAATAATCAAGGGCAAAGACAGCATTATATGAATGCGCCAGCTAGTCTCCATTAAATGGTGTTTGGCAAGCAACTCTCATCTGTGTATTTATTGTAGATACATCCCATGGGGTTTACCATTTATAAACATTCTCATCTTCATAGTTATACCCAAAAAGTGTTGAAACTTGAAATAAGGACAAGGAATTAGACAGAGCAATCTAATTTCTCAAAAGCTTGTAAAAATACTAAACCATCCACTATCATAATATATAGACATATATGATCCAGAATAACAGAAATATTGTTCCATTTTCTAATATTACAGAATTCAAACACAGTAACATCCCAAACTAAAAGTAACAACTTGGTCCTAACAAATAATACTAAATGAAATGACCTAAAAATAATTGTATGGTCTAAAATATACCAATAATAGGAGATCGTGAATTTTATGAGCTAAACCAAGGTATTATGTCGTTAACAATTTGAAAATTCAGACCTCTAATATATATCAACAGATCCAGAGAAAATCTGATTTGACGGAACAACCAGCAAGTATCTCATTCATTCATTCATTCATTAAAAAAAAAAAAAAAAATGCAATAATTTTTCTTTTTCTTTGAATCATAATTTGTTTCACCACAACCAGACAAACATCAATCAATTTACTATCTCCCTCCGATCAGCTCCCACCAAGGAGCTACCATTTCCCGTATGGAAAGAACAAGACGAAGTCTTTCAAAGCAAATTGCTTCATATCAGGTAATTTGGTGGCGGAGCGGCCATGGATGTGCAGCTGGAGGCTGAGAAAATTTTGACAGAGGAAAAGGTGGAATGCGTTGCGGAGAAGGCCAGGATATAAAGAGAGATATGACGGTCTAAACTGATGGAGCATTTTGGCGTATTCTATTTTTTTAAATTATTACACAATGATGGCCTAAAGTTATACAAAATTATAAAAAGGGACAAATATATGTACTTCTCTAATTTTAACACCATTCTTATTTTTTATTTATGGTCAGTTTATGAAATGTCTTGAATTCGCCTCCAAATTAATTTTATTTGAACCAGATAAATTTCTAGCCAAAAAAAAAACTTTAACTCTAATTTTTAAATAATTTCATAAATAAATAAGAGCTCAAATTCACAACTGCAATCGAAACAAGTCAAACCACTTATTATTAAATCATTAGAAATTTCTCACACTCCATCTAGCTCATGATAATTATATATATATATACTAGTGGTAACAATTCGCCCCCAGGTGTGAAGTGTACTACAATATATATATATTTATATAATATTATGTTTATAAATAAATTTTTAAATTAACGTATTCTAAATTTTGATATAAAAATAGTATAGTGATATAAATAAATATTATGAATTATATATATTATATATGACACAAATAAAATTAATTTACTATAAATATCTTTATTTTATAGAAATTATAAATTACAAAATCACAAAATATAGACAACATAGGGAAATTCTAGAAAACAAAATGAAAATATACAACAGGAACTCGTAAATTTCCAAGTGATACTATCATACACATCCGGAACTTGGAACCTGCAGATAAGCGAAGAATAATATTATAACATGTAGACACATCATTGGTATTCCCATTAATATCATACAAGGTGCTTAAAAGTTTAGCTTGAAATGTAACTACAGCTGAAAACAAAAGGAATACCTTGAGCGTTTAGGATATCTCCAGTTACTACATGTCCAACTTGTGCTAAAGACACCAACTGCAAATCATAAATCAAAGACAAATTACTTCTTACCATTTAGGTTAATGAGAATGGAAGACAAAAGAAAGAATAAGAACCTGCATTGCAGTATTGAATTCTTTGAAACCAAGAAACCCTTGTCGTTTAGAATCTGCTATAGCTCATACCTATTAAAAAACAAAAAGAAGGGAAACAATTAAGAAACACAACCCAAACTTATCCTAACCAAAACAAAAGAGGACCTTTTTCCTAATCTTATTTGACAAAGTAACATCCACGTTGAGCATATATGGACAAAAATGAACATAAACACTATGTCATCAAACCAATTAGTAATCACAAGATCCACCCATAGAAAGCTCACTGACATGATGAGCTTGAACCACGGAAAGAATTTATTCAATATATAAACAAACTCATACCCTAAAGACAAAAACATAGAAGCAAAATAAATGGACTATCAATTATCTAATATTGGCAAAGAAGTAGTTGTAAATACAATATATATGTATACACACACAAAAAGTAATGGCATATAGGTTGAATAGATTATCAAACTAAATTGCACAAACATATAATCTTTATTTATCGGAAACAAGCATTAGAAGTAGCAAAATAATTTTTTCGTCATCAACCAAAATCCCAAAAAAAAAAAACAACATTTTTTGGACAACCATCAACCAAAACCCCGAAATTTTAAAATAAATAAAATAAAGAAAACAATAACGAACTTTACTGCTACATGTGAAAAAAGGGGTGGAGGGAAAAAAGGGGGGAGGGGAAGAAGGAAGGTATATCTCTGCACATAGAGGTAACATGTAAAATGGGTCTAAAACCCGCTTGAGATCTTGGCAAGACAAGTTTGAGAATGAAAAAAACTTAATGGCATCTAGTCCGATAAGGCGACCATCTCCATATGGATTTACAAAAGCTTTAGAAAATTCCTCCTCGTCAGTAGTGCAACCTATCCATTTGCACTTACAAGCTATTTCAATTTCGGTTGCACCATTCAGTAGCAGATCTGCTATTGACAAACCATTCAACGAAAATAGAGGAATTTTCCAACAGTTTACATTCGAAACTAAATTAACAACTAAAAATGTTTAAGATTCGAAACCTAACAATCCAATTGTGAAATCTCACAAACTAATTTACCAATAAAAAACCCTAACTGTTGCAGACCAAATAGAGGAAGGAAACGAAAGCACAACAAAGAAGAAGAATCGAACCCGAGAGTTGGGGATGCCAAGGTCGGATGAAAGAGCAAAGTGAACGGAACATCTAGCTTGAGAGTGAAAACTTTCAGTTATGGTAATATAGAAACAGAAGAACAAGCCATATTCAATTCCCTTAATCTTCATGCATTAATTGAGTGAGAGTGAGGGCTTGAGAAATGGAAAGAAACGGTTCAAGATTGAGGATACTTATGTGCTATGAAAAATTACAATAATACCCTTAGATATATATCAAAATTACTTCATATGTCATCGGACTTTTGCAATCTTATATATATAAGATATATTTTGAAGTTTTTAATATATATATATATATATATATATATATATATATAAAATTATCAAAAGAAACTTGTAATCTCTTTTATTTTTATTTTTTGATGAATGGATAATTATGTATTAATAGAATCATCATCATCGGAGGATACAAGAGTGCCCCCCCGTCACAAGGGGACCTCCAGGGGAATAGTAGTTAAATCTAGACTACCACAAACATCACTATTCCTTGCCCAAGCAGCAAGTTTATGGGCAACAGAATTACAACTACGGTTAACAAAGTTCACAAGCCTAAAACAATGATTTTTCAAAAATAATCTCGCATGATTTTAGCAGCATTCCAATCTCGAAACTGCTCCAAACCTTGCAAAGTGAGAATGACTTGAAGTGCATCACCTTCAAAGCAAACTCGGCCAGCTTCAAATCCTTAGCAACTAAAAAGGCTTGGATAGCAGCTTCCATCTCCGCACAAAACGAATTACTAGAGAAGAAGTGGTTGATCCAAGCTCCCTACTTCTACCCCATGATGTTTCCTCAAAACAGCAGCAGAAGTAGTCGAATAATCAAAAAGCGAGACATCAAAATTAATTTTATATTCACCAAGGAGAGGAGGGGACCAATCGGGAATAATGGTAGAACCAGGCCTAGACTTAGTTCTAGAAGTTCCAGCTTGCCAATAAGGACCAACCATCTTAGAAATCTGAGCGCCAAAGTTGTCCCAATCAGGAGAAGGGTGGCCTAACCCGATTTTGTTCCTCTAGAGCCACATCTGCTCGAATAATAGAACTACAAAGTGAAGGATCTTCTACTTGGTTTCAGTTCCACCAGGAAAACAGATTATCTTCGTCCAGCCGTGTTTGAATCCATTTGGTGCAACCTAAATCCGCAAAGAAAGAAATCCCGATCTGCTAGGGAGAACTCCTCCATGACATGACTGCAATAGGACAATTAAACAACAAGTGATCAATATATTCAGCAGAAAAGTGACAAAGATAGCATGAAAGATCGGGAACGTCGGTGATGTTAGCCAATCTGGACTTTGTGGGGTAAATATTGTTCAGCAGCTTCCACACAACCAGTTTGTGTCGTTCATGAAGGCAAGATTTCCACAATAAAGACCACACACGTTTATCCAACCTAGACGCCAAACGGAACCTCTCCAGATTGTTAATCCTATAAGATGATCCGATTGAGAAAAACTCAGACAAGGTGGGTTGCCATATCAATCTATCTTGCTCTCCATCAAAGATCGGAGTGCTCAAAATGATGTTGCTCAAATGCTGGGGGAATAGATTTTGAACTACCAGAGAGTTCCAAGAAGTTTGATCAGTATTCATCAAGTCAAGAACCCGCATATACTGCTCCAGGATATTCGGATCCACATGGAGCTTGAAGTTAAGCAAATTAGGCAGCCAAGGATCCTCCATCAGCCGCAAACAAGAATTCTACCCAACTCTATAACATGCGCCATTATCTAAAGAATTCTTACAACATTTAATCCCATTCCAAATCCACAAGCTCAACTTAGATGTTCTCTCGAAAGTTAGTAATGCGTCTCCCTCTCAAGTACTTTGATCTTATCAACTTCACCCATGTCTTATTCGAATCGGTGCAAACATTCCACCCCCAATTTCATAATATAGGAAATATTCATGTCTCGCATCCGACGTATGCCCAAACCACCAGCGGTTTTAGGGGTACAGATCTTGTCCCAAGAGTATAGTGACGGAAACCTCTTCTTATCTTCCCCAACACCCCATAAAAACCTTCTATTCAAATATGTCCATCTTATCACACAAACCAACCGGGAGAAGAAAAATTTGCATAATATAAGATGGTAATGAAGTAACTGATTTGATCAAGGTTGCTCTACCTGTCATAGACAAATGCTTAGTTTTCCAACATGCAAGATTGGAGGCAAGTTTATCTACAATATATGTGAACTCCTCATTTTTAGACTTGAATCTGCAAAAAGGACCTCCAAGATACTTGCCCCTGTGAGTACACTCCCTCCTATTGAGAATAAAAACAAATTCCGGATCTAACCGACCTCCCCACATTAGAACTAAAATGGATATCATATTTTTCTCGGTTAATCCTCCGGCTCATCCACTGGCAATATAATTCCAAGCAAGCTCTCACTTCCGTATCCTCAACATCATTAACCTTACAATAGATAGCCAAGTCATATGCGTACATTAGATGAGTTATACATGGACTAGTTCTTGATATCTTTATCCCACTAAGCTTCCCTTCATTTTCAAATCTCGACAGGATACGAGATAACAAGTTGGCCAAAAGGGAGAAAAGCGCAGGAGATATAGGATCCCCCTGGCGAATTCCTCGGGATCCTTGAAAGAAACCACAGGGAGAGCCGTTGACAAGAACCGAGAAGTGAGCAGAATTTAAACAATCCATGATCAAATTACAGAAACCATTACTAAACTCATGTGCAGAAAGCACTGTCTTCAGGACGTCCCACTCCACCATATCGTATGCCTTAGCCATATCGACCTTGATAGCCATAAAACCAGCCCTTCCTTTCTTAGAATTAAGATAGGACATCACTTCATGATTTATGATACAATTATCCAGAATTGAGCGCGACGAAATAAAAGCCGATTGTGAGGGATGAATGATGTCATTGAGTAATCCCTTGAGTCTAGAAGCCAGAATCTTGGTTATCAACTTGTATAATACATTACAAAGGGCAATAGATCGGAATTGATCTGTTTTGTTTGTCGCAGGTCGTTCGGGGATTAAGGCCAGAAAGGTGTGGTTCACTGCCTTTGTAATATGATTCCCTTGGAAGAAACTTTGGATAGCTCGAACAACATCTTCTCTAATCACACCCCAAAAGTGTTTATAAAACATGGGATTCATGCCATCGGGGCCGGGGCTCTTACCCCCTGCATTGAATTGAGCACCCTCAAAATTTCAGTAGCATCCGAGATTGCCCTCAAAATTTCGAATTGAGCACCCTCAAAAGAAACTTGTAATCTTAATAGATTATTCCACCACATATCATGACCTCTCTCGTTATCTACTGAAGTACACTTTCTTTGCACACTTATCCACCATTCTTTATGCTTTAATCATAAATAAATGTGTATATATATATATATGTATAAGCCAGTAATGGAAAAGCTTTAAATATAAGTTCAAAACATTCAGCAGCAATAGCTTGAGTCCCTGAAAAGGAACATATCAAGGTGAAAAAAGCTAAGCAATTATACTAAATTATGAACAACAGTACTGAGTACAAATTCTGAAAATGGAATTACAGATTTTTAAAGCTTGATAGCGAATTGCGTTATATAAATAAAATGAACTAAGAAGTGCTATTTGTAAAAATACAACAACATTATAAGATTTATTGCAATATATTCAGTAATCATCAACATCTGTTGCTGGAGGTTAAAAAGCAACCTAAGAAAGACAGTAAACAAGGTAACATACATTTTGACTACCGGCCAGCATTTTGGAATTCTGCTGAAAAATTTTTAACAGCTTCACTGGCTTTTTGAGTTCCAGTCCTCTCCTCTATTTTCTTCTTCTCCCTGAAATCCAGAAAAATAAAAAAACCATGAAAATGATAATGGTTTTGAAACTAATTATCCATGTAGACCAAATTGAAGAGTGTTAAGGGTGGCTTTTCGCTTTTGTGAAGACTGTAAGAAAGAGTAAGGAGATGAAATTGGATTTTGAGAATGATGTGCTTACCTTTCAACATACTCCTTCAATAGTTCTTTTGCTTGAACAAGCTTAGAAAGCAAATTGCGATAAACATCAAGATCTCGATCTACGCTTTTCTTGTCCACATTCAATGCAGCACACAGCTGAAATATAAACACGAGTTGTTGTAAGTTGTAACTCTCATCATGTAAAAGTCATATATATATATACTTGCAAATGCTAAAAGATCTTGATTTAGCCTGAAGTCATATAGCCTCATAAGTAGAGGCATGATTCTGCACTCTATTCCCTCTTCTTAGAACAGTTACAATGCAAAACTAGGTTTCACCTATTTTCTTCACTTAGTTTGAAATTAAGGGAGAATTGCTTTATGCCCATGTGTAAAAATCTTGCCAATCTCATGGAAACTTGCGACAGGATTCTTACTGAATACTAGGGAAGCATTTCTAACTTTAGGAGATAAAATAATATAATGCAAAATCATCCAGTTATCTCTGTTTCACTATTAATCTTCTCTTCCCTGTAAGGCGATTCTGTCTTTTCACTTTTGCTTTAACATTTTAGTACTGACATGTCCATTTTTCTCAGAGAATGTATTTTTTATGTTAAGCAAATGGTGTCATCACTTAAGAAGCTACTGATAGTCTCACAAGAGAGGACAAAAAGGAGGAGTGCATGGACATGATTGTAGAACGCCTCCAATTCATCTCCACAAACTCTCTAACAGAGATGAAGGCAAAAGAGGGTTCTCTCAAAAGCATGCTCCGATTAAGACTATCAAAATAATTGCTTCTCTAGCAGAGGAAGTGATGCAAAATAAGTTCTAATCTAAAAAACAGACTATTTACTTTTTTGGTAAATGGAGATAAGATGTGTAAAAATATATCCAAGTACAAGGTGCAAAAGAAAATGTGAACAGATAGATGCACAGAATTTTAAAGGTAAACTAGGATGTTATACTTTTCCCTACATTTGCTTAGCTAAATCTAATGGATCCTTCAACAGAGCACAAAGCAGGAAGAATGTGTGAATTATTCAACTCAAGTTAGCTATAAAAACCTTTAGTTCTATGGTTTCTCTCACATTTAAAGTCCATCTTCTAGGAAAATAATTCAGCCTTTCTAATATTTCAGCGCCAGGTATCCCTGTTTCTACCACATTTCACTAAATCTGAACTACTAATAATACTTCTCACATAAGAGAAACTGAATATGTGGAAAAAAATTTCACTACCATATTTGTTTGGTCCAACACAGGAAAAACACTACAGAAAATTGATTTTGGTACTCATTTTGAATGCATTTAGTTTCCATTACGGGGTTAAGTCATTATATCAGGTGCAGTAGTTTATTGATTAATACATGGTTGATTACCGTATCTTGATCTCATTTCATAATTCCTCAATGAAACAGAAACACTGTCCATTGCCTGATGCATTGATGGGGATACTGGGAGGAAAAAGAAAATGGAAAGTGTTTGAACACGTTGACAGATTTTAGGATTCTATGCCAGTTGAGCTCAACAAATTCCTTACAGAGACTTGAATTCTGGAACTTCAAGAACAAACATTACAAGTCTCCCATTTATGAAAGCCACCAAGGCAATATCCAGAAAACAACAATCCACATGATTTGTGGAAGAGAACTAATCACATATGTTGTATTTAGAGCATGGAGAATGACATTTGGAAAGAGAAGTGTATTACCAGTCCATATGAATGCGCAGATCAGAATAGAATAACAATTCATCAGGTATGAGAAATACCTTTTCCAAGACAGTAGGCTCAGTAGCATTTGCTAACTCAAGAAGGCGGAAGAGACCAATGGCAAAGAATCGACTGTAACTGAAATTTTCCTTGTTTCCAGCCCTTTCAGCAATGTCCTTTAAAATGCCTTCAACTTCTCCTTCCCTTGAGGAAAAATCGACTAATGTACTAGGATTTTGACCACGAGCCCATTCTTCTAATTTTTGTGCATCAGCCCTGCAGAACAATTGTTCCAGAAAGGTGAAGTCTAACTTAGAGGAATAATGACAGTTGTACCAATAACAGAAAGTATATATTGCTTATATTCTAAACTATGTTTGTTTGCAATAAAACTTAGAAAGAAAAAGAGGGAAAGGAAAGGAAATGAGGATAAAGTAACACACATCATTTAGTTCAAAAAGGAAAGTCAATCAGGTGGCAGCACTCCCTAGTCACATCAACTTTTCTTCTCTCCCAAATTAGAAGGATTGGGGGTTAGGAAAGAGGAAATATGCTGGAGAGGTTATTGACAAAATCACCATCACTTTTATCTTTAAAATATGAATAGGACCATCTCCCTCGCCAACTCTTTCACAAACTGAACTTTTAACACTCAGACTAGCTAAAAGGCCATGAATAGATCAGACTCTCTACATTTGACCAAACAAATAGAAATGGAATCAAATTATTGCTTTGCAAAAGATATACATTTTAACGGATAAATGTCTAGAAGCAGAACATTACTTCTGAGAATCCTAGAAGACTATTATAAAATTTGAATCCCATAATGAAATTGTAGAGAATACATATATTCTTCCTACACTGTACTTATTAATAATTAATCTATTTTACACAAGCCAACATGATGTTATGCACTTTTATTCAACATCCAGTGACAGCAATGTAGTGTAGGAAAATTAAATTAAAATGTCAAAAAAGAAAAAGATAAATTTGTTCATTTAATATACTTGCCTATATTGATCAGGGACCTCACTTAAAGCTTTTATATAAGCTTGAAAAATGGCTTCACGATCTTCATCACTGGGGTACCCTTCCATAAGTCGATCATATACAGTAACAAAACCAAGGGCAAAGACAGCATCATAGCGATATGTCTTCTTATATTTCATTAAATGATGTTGGACAAGTAACTCCTGCAATACAGTGTTGTAGATACTTGGAATTGGTCGCTTATAGGCCTTTAGAAAATTCAATTTTGTCTCTGACACCGTAGGGACATCTGAAATAATAGAAAAATGAACACATCCATACAAAATAACATAAAATTTCTTCAATGATTACACGCAGGATCCTATACATGTCAAAATCAACAGAAAGAGGAATTACTGATCATAATAACAATTTAGAATCCCTTGTTTATCAGAATTGCATCAAATTGAAACTCAGCAATCCCCAATAAAGGAAGAAACAGTAAAAGCTGCATCTTTGCAAATAGTAAATGGAATTTAATTAAAACAGCATAATCAAGCAATTCAAATTTACACTTAATCTGAAAATTGAAAACTGGAACATGGTACTACCAGCAAATAGTTTTATTCATACTACAATCTAAAACTCTAGTTTCATTAAATAAATCCAAGTTTGTAAGTTCCACCAGAGATTTTTCTTTCCTTTCCACCAAAATAATCGCCAAAAATCAAGTGAAGATGATAAAACGTGGAGATAAATTCAAATTTAAAACATAGGAAGCAATTCTTTATCAAGAAATACTTCAATTAAATTGATAAAAATCCTCATGATGAAAAATTGAAGTTGAGTGACCAAAGTAGATCTCTTTTATATTAAAAGAACAAAAAAAAATCATAAGTATGTTATTTTCGAATTCAAAATTCAATCAATAAATCAGTCTTGATTTCTTCTTCCTCATTCTAAGTATTCCCAGAAATTTAAAAAACTATGACAAAAATCAGAGAAAGATACAGTTAGACTAAATACTAAGCAACTCTCATCCAAAAGGGGGGAAAAAATTCTAATTTTTCTAAAATCAACATACATTTCCTCATCACACAAACAAATCAACGTAGATAAACTCACCCGCAGCAGCAGTGGACATGCATTTCACAGAGAAGAGTGAAGCATTCCTATCAGTATTAACATTTGAAGCTTTAACAGCAAGAGTCTCAGAGCCACAGCAGCTTAATCGGAACTTCAATACTTCAAAATTTGAAGACAGATTCCGAGCAGAATTTTTTCTAGAACAATCAAATGATTGCTTTATCCCTGAGAATGTTGATACTGAACTTACGGCCGCCATTATAGAAAATTCAAGCCCAGAAGCAACCAAAAAAATAATAATAATAATAAAAAAATCTACAATTCTTCTAGCTCTATAAATAATATATATTATATATATAAGTATCTAAAGTAAAATATACATAAACTGATTTAATAATGATTTTGATTACTGATTTTCCATTGATGCAGCGGAAGAAACAGTTATGCACTGGACTGGAAACTGGAGAGGGTGAAGGGAAAAAGAAGGCGAGAGGTTGAAGGAGAGGCAGGTTTTGTTGGCTTATCCACTTTTTCTTTTTCTTTTTTTTAATAATTTCTCATGTATTTTTTCTTGGCGTAGATTAATTTGAATTTGTTTGAGGTTAAGGAGTGAACCAATAAGGATCTGACATTTGGGATTGTTGGAAAGATACTCACCTCTCTTTCTGGATTTTATTACTTAAAAAAATAAATATTATAAACTTTTTTTTGTTTTTAAACGTTTTTTTTTTAAGGAAAACAGAGGGAGTTTATAGTCTATTGGGCCAGTGTAACGACTCGCCCGTCAGCCCATATTACGACTTTGGGTTTAACTGGTCTATATTTAATTATTTAGTATTATTTTTATAATCAATATCTAAACTTATTCTTATATATAATTACATTTTTATGTGAAATGAGTATTATATTCATCCATTTAAGGTCGTTAGTGCACAACCGAATATAATAGACTAAAGTCTCCCACCCTTGTGAGAACCAGTTAGTTACAATGAAGCTTGTTCCACATCCGAATGACAAACTATCCTGGGGTTATTGATTAAAATGACCCACTTTTTAAAAAAAATATTTGACCCACTTTTTAAAACTTATGTGAAAATGGTCTTATTGTATTCAACAAATGCAAGAAAGAAACTTGTTGCATTCACTAAATGCAATATAGTTTTTAAGTTATATTGCATTCAAAAATGCAATATAATGTGTTTCAAGTTAAGTCTTCTATTTGTATGAGGATGCATAGAAGTTGTTCATTCTATATTGCATTGCGATGCAATATAGGTTTCTATATTGCAAAAAATATAAGGGACTAGCAAGATTGCACAAGTATCATATCCTCGGTAACGATTTCGTATAAGCAATTTGTTTCTACTAGGTATAAATTTTGAGTTGACTTTATGATGGCGGGGTCGCTTTCTTTTTTATTTTTCTTTAAATTGATGTTGAAAGGAGGTATTGAGTTATCTTTTTGGCATATATTCATTTGTATTATATTAGTGATTTTGTATTCGGTTGCACTTGCATATGTGTATATTTATAGCGTATTTTATATTGAAAGAAGAAAAAGATTGAAACTTCTTAATCAAACAAATAAGAAAATTACAAAACAGTCCATTTTCAACAAAATCTATTACCGACAAACAAGGAAATAAGAGAAAGATTGAAATTTGTTAACCAAACAAACAAGAAAATTACCGAAGAGATCGGGTGGTGGAGAGAAAGGAAGGAGAGGATGTCCGGTGGTGGAGAGAGGGTGTGGTGCGGTGGAAGGAAAAGCTTCAATGGTGGAGGAGAGAGAAAGGAGGGAAAGAAGGAGAAAAAAGATGATTTTTGTTGTTGCAATAAAATTTTTATTTTTAAATTTTCTTTTTTAAAATGCATTATATTGCATTTTTCGAATACAATATATAAATGAAAAATGCAATATAGTTTTTGAACTATGTTGCATTCACCCGAATGCAATATAATTGAATCTTGCATTTGTCAAATGCAACAAAAGTTCAAGAAAATAGAATCAAAGATTAAGTGAGTTTTAATATTCATTTGATTTTGTACATTTGAAAAGTGATAATTCTTTATTTCTGAAATATGTAAATGATCTTGTTATACTTTTAGTTTTGTAGGGGACGATATTATCATAATAGGGAATAATACAAGAGGAATCATTTCTATGAAAAAGGACATTAATTTATTTAGATCAAACTTTCAAAATCAAGGATTTATGTGTCTTAAATTAATTTATAGGAATAAAGATTGAGTATTATGATGGAGGGGTGGTTTTAATTCATCAAGAAAATTATATTGAAAGTTTGATTGAAGAAAGTGGACTTACCATTGTAAAGATATGTTTAAAGATGTGGAGAGATACATGAGTTGTGGAAACTTGAACTGCCTAACTAATACTTGACCTGATATCACACTTTTTTATTTATTAAGATATATTAAAGGAAGCTCAAGTATTGGAATTTTCATTTGTAAGATTGGTGGTTTTAAATTTAGGATGGTAAACGAGTCCAGTGGAATCGAACATCGAAAGTTTGAGTTTAGTTTGTTTAATTTCGAACGAACTTCGAGCAAACTTGAATATTAATCGAGCTTAAAAAAATTGTTTGAACTTGGTTTGTTTAATAAACGAACAAGCTCGAACGGAGCATAAACGAGCTCAAACAAGCTTTGTTCACGAACAGCTTGGTTTGTTTATAGTTCTAGGAGAAAGTAAAGGAAGGGGAACAGCCACTTTTTTTAGGGTTTGTCAAAAAGGTAGAAGGAGAGTTGAGTTTAAACTTTAGAGAAAGTAAAGAAAGGAGAGTCGTCACTATAGATTAGGAAAAATGAGAGAAAAAACTTATATATATACCCTAATTTAAATATTAGAGCTTTTTTTAATAATATATAAATATTTATAATTTGTTCAAGAATGCTTGATTATGTTCACAAACACTATTCGAGTAGGCTTAAAAATTAATCGAGCTTAAAAAATTGTTTGAGTTTGGTTTGTTTAATAAACGAACGAGCTCGAACGGAGCATAAACGAGCTCGAACAAACTTTGTTCACGAACAACTTAGTTTCTTTATAAGTTTAGCCCTTAAACTATTTAGGTTTAACAACTTTGATCCTTTATTTTATTTTATTTTGTTACTTTTGATCAGCCATCTTTTTATTTATTGCATATTTTAATCTTCTTTTAACCTAAAATAACAAAACAATAACATAAAAAAGTAAATAAAATTTAACTAATTTACATAAAAAATATACAACAAAAAATAAAAAGATGGAGGACAAACAAACTAAGATAAAAAATGAAAAACAAAACTTGTTAAACTCAAATAGTTTAATTAGAATTAAATACCAATCTTTTAATTCCATCACCTAATTAAAACAAAAACCACGAAAAATTATAGATAAACATATGCAATTCAGTCGATAACGATTTTATAATGAAAGACATTAAAATACAATATACTATGTATATATATATATAATTTCTCCAAGAAATTCATACAAACCACACGAACAACAGACATGATTCAAGAGAGTGTCTACTTAGGTCCCCAACAAATGAGATGCATAACATTTTCTGCTTTCTCAGCTTTTCTTCTTCTTCTTCTATCTTCATCATTCATTGCCATATTTTTTCTGTTCATTGGTTTCATCTCCCCAACGCCACCAGGAACCCACTTGACAGTTCTCCAAGCCGAGGACTCCGCCGTAGTTCTTGCCGGAGAAGGATTTCCGTTCAGCACCATTGTGTCACACGTAGATCTTAAACTCAATGTATACAGAGTTTGTGTGTATATATATATATGTATGTAATTCGAGTTCTTGAATGAATGAATTAAAGTGAAAAATAAGATATGTTGGAACTAAGATTTTTAGATAGTTTTATATTGAAGAGAATGGAGTTTGGAACCTTTTGTTTTCTATTGAAGTACTCACCATCACACTGCTAGAATATTAGGGTTTTTAACTTATTGCTAAAATAAATATATATATATATATATATATATATATATATATATATATATATATTAAAGACATTAATAAAATTTAAATATATCCCAATTTAATTAATTTTTAAGTCAAATATTTGTTAAAAAAAATTTAAAACTTTTTAAATTTTATTGGTTTCTTTCACAATATTTTAAAAAATATTTAAAATCAACATTTGTTTGTCCAAGTTGAATGAGTTTAGTTCTCATATGCAATATCTCGAATTCGAACTTTGTCTATGAATAGATAAGTGTAGGGATCAAAGCTTCCCCTAATAGGGATCCGATGCAGCTCAACCCGGTTTAGAGCCAAAGTGGCCACCGAAAACAAATAAATTATTTGGTACGAGAGTTCTTTTTCTTTTTTTCATTTGAAAGATTTTAGTTTGAACATAATTCTATGATTTTTGGTTACATGAAAATTTGTGAAATTATTTCATTTTAAAATTAGTTCTAAATTAATAGAAACCTAAATCTCGATACATAGTTGATTGTTTAACCACAAAAAAGAAAATAAAATAAAATAAAATAAATTCTACAACTTGTTAAAGTTGTATATATATGTATGTATATCTACCTAATATAGAATTATCACACGACAAGTTTGATTATGAGAACCAATAGATAACTAATTTCTTTCTGAAATTGTGGCTATAAAAAGTTTGATTCCCAAAAGTTGTTATTTAACTAGAATCATATATTTGTAACCACAAGTTTTTTTTTTGTCTATAAAATTTAAGTATAATAAAAAATAAATAAAAATTTATTGTAACAAAGAATATATGTATATTTATATCAATTATTTAATTTATAATGTCTTATCTTTATTGATTATTTGATTCAATTCGTTGTGGATTCGAGGGCTTTTAAGCTTAATTCTAATTTGTTAAATAAAAAAATTATTGAATTTGATCCTTTACGAGAACTTTGATGTAACCTTAAAATGAATCGATATGATTACAATAATATTAAGGCTTATTCTCCAGATTAATATTAACTTTTAATATGATATCGAGAGCCTTAGGTTTAATCTTATGATCTCTCGAAGGTCTTGAGCTTAATCTCAAGATATAAACATGAATGTAGAAGGGGAGAAAGGAAGAGTTTGATGCATCAGATTTTTTATACATATTTGCCTCAGACATTCACAAAATATCTGTCTCTATCTATGTGATTGAACTAATTTGCATTCTCTAATTAATTGAAAGTTGTCTCCTATGAAACCAAACTTATATTTAAACTCATTCTTATATATCATTATATATTCACTTCTCATTTCGATGTAGGACAAGATATCACATTTTGTCTATAAATTATTCTTGATTCAAGACGGGTCAATATGGCCTATATATATATATATATATATATATAATATATATAATATATTATGTGAATGAGATATTATATTGCATTAGGCTCATCAACCTCCACCAAAATTTCAATTTCACTCCTATCACAAAGCACATCAAGAGGGATGGTAGTTACATCAAGTTTTCCACAAAACAAAAAGTTGGTAACCCACCTTATTAAATTATAGACACAAAAATTACAATCTCGATTAACATAATTAATCGACCAAAATAAATGATTAATCCATGCATGACACATCGTTACATAACAAAAAAAAAACGGTGGAATAGCATATGGATTTTGGAAACCAATGGGCGATTCCTAAGCAAAAACAATCGGCATTAAGACAAACCACAGTCAGTCAGCCTCTGGTTTTCTCTCTCCGCCCTACTTTATCCCTTTCTATAAATACATACATTTCGGATCAGAGATATAGAGAGAGAAAGAAAATCCCAGGAAAAAGAAGAAGAAGAAGAAGATAGAAAGATAAAGATAATAATAATAATCATGAGTTATAAGGGGAAATCAGGTTTGGTGATTGTAGGGTGTGTTGGAGCAGTGGAAGCACTCAAAGATCAATTAGGGATATGCAGATGGAACTACGGTATGAGATGTATTGAACAGCATGCAAAGAACAAACTCGGATCTTTGACTCAGTCCAAGAAACTCAGCTCTCATTGTAATAATTCTTCATTGATTTCATCAAGATCTGATCAGGAACTACATGAAGAATCGTTCAAGAAAGTCATGTATTTGAACTGTTGGGGTCCAAATTAACCATGCAAATATCAACATTGTATATACATACATATTATAAATATATATATATATATATATATATATATGATCTCTAAGTGTGTAATGTATGCGTACATGGAATTATATATATATATGAGAAGTTACTGCAAACAACATCTAACATTCAACATCAAAAAAATCCTACTTTTTATTTTTCATTTTAGCTATTACTTTCAAAATATAGATTCAATTAAATAAACATATGAATTAATTTCAAGTTTCCGTTATCGTCCAGCGGTTAGGATATCTGGCTTTCACCCAGGAGACCCGGGTTCGATTCCCGGTAACGGAACTTTTTAATTTTGTGACTTTCAATAGTTTATATTAAGTCTATTACACTTCATCTTATATATTTATAAGTATTATTATTTGGGAAGCGGTGACAATGCTGATGGAGGGAGTTTCTAGGTTTTGTTGTTTTTGTGACAATGTGTTTGACGGCTCAAAGTTGGGTATTTAAAAAGTTGTAGATGGGTGGCACCAAATATAGCTGTTTAATAAATTTAGATATTTTACCTATTAATGTTTAGGGCTTTTTTCTAGTTTTTTGGGTCAGTTTGTTTTGACTAAGTAATTATTTTTTTATTTGGTCTATTTTCTTTTTTAATGTTTTGGTTATTAGACTGTTTTATGTCCATTTTTTGTCTAAGGCTTGTATAGGGCTTAGTGTACTTTACTTTTCTTATACTATTTTCTCTTTATTATATAATATATCTTTTTTACAGGCAAAAAAAAAATATTATTATTATTTTATTAGTATTTAAATTTTATTTTCTAGATTACAATACTTAATACATTTTTCTCACTCCAATAGAAAATTTTGGCCCTATTAATATTTCATAGTGACATAAAATAAAGTATGAGAGAATTTTACAACATTCTCCATATTAATTGATTTGTTTTTTGTGCCATTCACATATTTTTTTATGGGTCCTAATTATAAGTGACATTTTAAGTCATATTTACGTAAAATGTATTTGATGAGTTATAACTATAAGTAATACCTTTAAAACACATTTAAAATTTAGACTAATTATTGTTAGAGTCGAATAAATTTTTGGTTTCAAAATCTAAACAATTGTGTAAATACAAATTTAAACTCAAAATATCATTTAGATACGAAAATAGTTATTGCCAGCTAACATGTACTTTATTTTCTTTTGGTTTGACTATTTGATATCCGAAATCATCATGATTTTGAGTAATCCAAATTTGATTGAATTGCACTTGTAAAATTCAACTCTTACTCCGAAAAATACCTCATTCTGACTTTATATAGCTTTTGCAGCAAGTGTTAAATCATTAGTGTGGTCTAACATTCACAATACTTTTATTTCAATACGCCTAGAAAGTAATTTACTAAATATTTAATTATCCTTTGCTTTTGAAAATTTACCCCCATACCTGCGAGTAAAACAAAAAAAAAAATTAATTAATTAAATAGCTGGTTTGTTTATTAAAGATTTCCAAATCCTTGTACCACATTGCAAAAAAAAAAAAAAAAAAAAAAAACCAGCTGATTTTTGTGATCCCAATATATATTCTAACTTTCCCACCCCCAACTTCCAGCTGCAGATCATCTCCTGATTTGCAAAAAACCATGTGTAACATCACCACTGTATGAAATTACAATACTACCCCCACCACATAATACAATGCATATTTATAATCATCCCATCCTATGCAAAAACCGTGTGCATGTTTTTACCACTATCTCAAACTCCAATAATATCCCAATACTTTTCTGTCAAGGGCAAAATAGTCATTTCACCAGTGAACCCACACAACACCTAAATGAACCAATTGTCTCCAAAAACCACTGGGGAAAACATAAATCTGTGGATAGTGCAATACCAACCCCACCCCACCCCCATTTTCTATATAAACAAATAACTCAAAAAATCAAGAACTCAATTCTCAACACAGTTTTTTTCCCATTTCTAAGATAAAGTTTTCAAGAAAATACCTCAGAGAAAAGAAAAATGAGTTCAACAAGCAGAGCATGGATGGTGGCAGCAAGTGTAGGAGCAGTGGAAGCCATGAAAGATCAGGGATTCTGCAGGTGGAATTACACCATCAGATCCCTTCATCAGTACGCCAAGAATAACCTCAGGTCATTTTCTCAGGCCAGCAATAAGAATAAGCTCTCTTCTCAGTCTTCTGCTGCAATGGTTTCCGGTGGTGGTGGTATTTGTATATCCGAAGCTCAAAAATTGAAAGCTTCTGAAGAATCTCTTAGAAAAGTTATGTATTTGAGCTGCTGGGGTCCTAATTAATTGATTCCCCACCTCTGTTTCTCTTCATTCTTGTTTTGAGTTTGTATATATATATGTATAGATATAGATATAGAGAGAGAGAATCCAAAAATGGAAAATCTTTGCATATTCAATGGATATTCATGACCATTCTACTAAAACCTGCTGTTTCTTTTCTCCAATTTTTTCTTAAATTTTTCTGTAATTCATGACGGAAAATTTTGTCTCCAATTTTATCATGATATTCAATAGATAATTCATGAAATGACTATTTTGCCCCTAACTTCAAATATTACAAATTACAGTTCGGACTTTGAGAGATTGTGTTGAAATTTTCCAGTGGTTTTGGAGACAAATTTTTTTTTTTTTTTTTTTTTTTTTTTTTTTTTGGTAAATGGTTTTGGAGACAATTGGTTTGTATAGGTAGGCTTATGGTGTTTTAAATGACTATTTTACCCTTGATTTTATCCCTACATTACCACTATACGTAAGGGTATTATTGAGTTTTCATAGCAGTTTAGTGATGTACACTTAGTTTTGTATAACTAAATTACAGATTCTAAGCGTCACATTTGAAACCAAAATTTATTGACAAAATCGAAATGATTAAAATTAATCAATTTTCTCAATGTTAAATGTCAGGGCAAAATAGTCATTTCACTTCATGAACCCACCAGCCCTTAAATAAACAAATTGTCTCAAAATTAGTCTAAAAATAACCTTAAATATTATAGCATACATTTTGGACTTTGAATTGATTGTTTTGAAATTATGGTAATAAATAAAATGAATACTGGCTTACCAAAAATAAATAAAAAAATAAAAAATAAAATGAATACTGGGGACTTATTTCTTTTTCCAGTGGTTTTGGAGACAATTGGTTTCTATAGGTGTTTTTAAAATGACTATTTTACCCTTGTGTTTAAAATCAGATCTCAAACTAATTGAAATTTAAAAAGATTAAGACTACAGAAACATTTAAGTAAAAATTGGAGAAAAGAAACAGCAGATTTTAGTAGAATGGTCATGAATTATCCATTGAATATGCAAAGATTTTCCATTTTTGGATTCTCTCTCTATATCTATATCTATATCTATATATATATATATATATATATATATATATATACAAACTCAAAACAAGAATGAAGAGAAACAGAGGTGGGGAATCAATTAATTAGGACCCCAGCAGCTCAAATACATAACTTTTCTAAGAGATTCTTCAGAAGCTTTCAATTTTTGAGCTTCGGATATACAAATACCACCGGAAACCATTGCAGCAGAAGACTGAGAAGAGAGCTTATTCTTATTGCTGGCCTGAGAAAATGACCTGAGATTATTCTTAGCATACTGATGAAGGGATCTGATGGTGTAATTCCACCTGCAGAATCCCTGATCTTTCATGGCTTCCACTGCTCCTACACTTGCTGCCACCATCCATGCTCTGCTTGTTGAACTCATTTTTCTTTTCTCTGAAGTTTTTTCTTGAAATCTTTTGACGGAAAAACACTCTGGAAGATTGTGTTGGAATAAAGATTTTGAGTTGTTCCTAATATATATATATATATATATATATAGAAAAGGAGATGGTGGAGTGGGGGGGGGGGGGGGGGGGTTCTTATCCACAAATACAATACTGGGGGCTTTTTTATTATTATTATTATTATTCCAGTGGTTTTGGAGACAATTGGTTTATTAAAATGTTGGTGGGATTCATGTAGTGGAATGACTATTTTGCCCCTACATTTATCTTGACATCAATCATTAGGAATTTGATCTGACAATCAAGAGAATTTCACAGTGGTGAAATAACAGAGCTAAGGATGGGATGAATTATTTCATTATTGTTATAAATAGGAACAATGATTTTTAGTCCATTTATTTAAAATGCGTCATAAAATAAAGAATTTCAAACTCCTACTTCATAATTGTGGAACTCTAAATCACAATAATTATTTTGTTGTGATTTAAAGTCTAATATTACTCGCTCACTTAAGAGATTCTTGAGTAGTTATTAAGTAGAAATTTCAAACCCTTTATATTTGAAACTCGTGACGTCCACCTAACATAGGTTAAAATAAATAATATTATTAGACTTTATAACAAGTAATCAACATATCCTCACACAATAGGAGGGTTATAACATATTGTTAGTATTTAATCTGTTTTTTTTTTCTTTTTTATCCTTTTTGCAGGGTTGGTGCAATGTATTTGTCAGTGGAAAAAAACCGGGTGCATATATCATTACTACACGACAAAGAGGTCCACAACATAAGAACAAAACCATTTTCTCCAAAACCACTGGAAAGTGAAAAACCTCTACAATCGCACCTTGTTTCTGTTAATCTACTACTCAAGTCTCCTCACTCTACTGAATGCTGATCCTAAATCATTACATACATATGTGTATATATATATCCACGGAATCACTCCCAACAAACAAACAACCAAACAATCAACATACAAGATAAAATCTTCTTCCGAAAGTTCGTAGCTGAAAAAATTAATTTGATTTCAAGGAAAGAGAAGAAAATATTACGCCGGAAAATGAGTTCTACAAGCAGAGCGTGGATGGTGGCGGCAAGCGTTGGAGCAGTTGAAGCACTGAAAGATCAAGGATTCTGTAGATGGAATTATACCATCAGATCCGTTCATCAGTATGCCAAGAGCAACCTCAGATCATTGTCTCAGGCGAAGACGAAGCTTTCTCCTCAGGCTTCTGCTGCAATGGTTTCGAGCAGATCTGGTTCTGAAAATTTGAAATCTTCTGAGGAATCTCTTAGAACTGTCATGTACTTGAGCTGCTGGGGTCCGAATAATTAATCAGTTGGTTTTTGAACCATTTTTATGTAAATATACATGTATATACTGCAAGCTATCGGAAAATTTGCTTGTGTATTGATCAATCGGTAGAATTTGGGAAAGATAATTTCAATGAAATGAAATGCTCTTGGGAATTCTTGCTTCATAAAAAGGCATAATTGTTTTTATATTTTCATGAATCTCTTTATTTAGATCGAGAAATTCAAAATTCGGAGATGGAAAAAGAAAAACAATTCCGTTACCGGGAATCGAACCCGGGTCTCCTGGGTGAAAGCCAGATATCCTAACCGCTGGACGATAACGGAAGGTTATGAATGAAAACCATATAAAACATTATGATTTAAAAATCATAAAATTCTTATTAATTGTTACAGTAATTTTTTAAGCATGGAGGAAGTTGAATGTCTCAAATCTGATACTGCAAGAGGCCGTTATAATCCTTCCTCCAGTCCGTTCACCGATGGAAGTAATCGTTTTGTTCTGAGTTAAACTAATGAGAAAATCAATACAGAATTTGCAATCGAAGCTGGAAAGATCCCTCGTGCAATCGACCAAACCGAAGATGTTTTCTTCACCTGGCGATGATTTCCTAGCCTTTCTCTGCCCAAACGCAGACAATTTCTTCGAAACGGAAGCTTGATTTGAGAGCTTGCTCAGCAATGACGTCACTTGAGGGAAAAATGAATTAGGGTTTCTCGACTTCTGAAAATTGGGTAAGAATCCACCGTCTCCGGTATCCACAGATCCTTTGAATTCGGAATCTGCGTATCTCAAGAAACAATCGTCGTACCAAATCATGGAAGCTCTAGAGTTTCCACAGACATTGAATATGTCGGTGTTGGCTTGAAGAATACAGGCTCGACAATCGGAAGCGGAGACCTGGGCACCACATTGGGCTAACCCGAATACCTGATCCGGTGGACTTTGCCCGACGGTGCTGAGACTAAACCCTGTTTTTGGCGTTGATGATTTTAAGTCGGTTAAGACTCTGTTCAAGTTTATTTTGTAGGTACTTTTGTTGCTGAAATTACCTGAAGTATCTGAGCAAATTTCGAGGAGGTGAGCTCCAATGGCGAACTTGAACTGCAGGACCAAAAGGGCAAGAAAAACAACACAGAAAGAGAATCTCAGTACTGTTGAGTGATCAGTCATGGTTAAAAACAATTTCGATTTTATTTTCTGGTTTTAGCTCATTAATTGTTAATTTTGCAGCCCATTTATAGCACTGAATTTCATTTTGTTGCTAAGTTTATTGTTATTAAGCGATTGATTATGATTCCGATCGAATTGCTGATCTTTTGCAATATTGTATGGACGAAGAGCTTGAAGATAAAAAGAGAATTGTCGCATTTTTGCTCAAATTTTTAGCACCATTCTTGAACCTTTCTTTAATCCTATTTTTTCTTTGGCCTTTTCCGGGCTTGCCGGCTTGGCCAGCGCCACCTTTGGTCGGCTTTTCATAATTTCCATTAATATAGATATATACAAAAGTGTGTATAAATTTTCAACATATATTACTCCCTTTCTTTTTTTTTTTTACTTGAAAAGGATATTTCAATTTGTCATTTTAATATGCATTTATTGAAATTTTTTTTTTGATATCCTTATTTTATAATTCATACTTATTAATTATTTTTATTAAAAAATAAAATTAAAAGATATGTTAGACTTTTCAATTAAAAGATACATCAATTTGTGTTTTTATTTTTAAAAATATATGTTCAAACTTGCGGAGTTCTTATACCTTAAATGAAATTTCAAACAAAGTTCTTCTAATTTAAATGAGGTTACGAGTTTAAATTTCAATTAAAAGATACATCAATTTGTGTTTTCTTAAAGATACATGTTCAAATTTGTAAAGTTCTTATAGTTTAAATGAGATTTCAAAACTTGCAGAGTTTTTCTAACTAAAATGAGGTTACGAGTTTAAATCCACACTCATGTATTTATGCATATACACTTGTATAAATTGTGGGTTATAGTTTATTTCTTAAAAGGTATTTACCCGACTCGAACATTAATCCGTATGTGGATATAATTTAAAAGTGTTGTCCATATCAAAATTCATTCAAAACAAATTGTGCAATTATGAACTTTTATGATAATATGTGAAACTATTATGTACAAATATTACTTAACAACAATTCATAATTTTCATTGTATCTTTCATGTACAAAATTATGGAAATTTATGATCATAAGTATGATGAAAAAGGTCAAAATGATTTATTTTATAGACATTTTGCAAAATTGGGAAATAATTAAAGAGAACTTGCACTTTGCTTTTATTTTATTAATATTTTATTTTTTATTTATTTATTTCTCCTTCAAGAATGAAACCTCAATTGACTAATGAACATATACATATAAGATTTCAAACAAAGGTCAATAGAAATGCCCCATGGTGTATGATTGTGGATCAATGATGTCAAAGCAATACTTTATATATCTTGACATTATCATACTACAACAAAGTAGTGTTACTTATATTTCTTCCCCTTCATCATTAAAAAAAAAAATATTGTATAGTTAAGTACGTAGTATGTGATTAATCGAGAAAAATATTCTCTCTTTAACAAGAAAACCTTAAAATCTCTTCTCCTCCCATTCAGTGCCTCCTCCATCTCCAAGTTTTCATCTTCCGGTCAAGGGAGAGTTTAGCTCTGGCTAGAGCTCTCTCTTAGTTAGAGATCGATCTTTTCTATGGATTTTTTTATGTTCTTTTGTTTTATTTCTAGTTTATTCTTCTCTACTTTTTTGGTATTCTTGCTACTTTTACATCTTAAATGCTTAGTTCTTTATTGATATTTAGATATCAGTTCTTTTTCTCTTTTTTTAGAAAAATTTGTTAAATCCAGTTGTTTAGATCTGGATCCTTTATTCAATTTTTATCTTATTTTTAGGCATGAAGGCAAAATCGTATGTGATCAATTTTATTTATGAACATAATATTATAAATTTAAGCCCAACTTAAAATAAAATTCTTAATCTTAATATTGTTTTAAATTCGTTGAAAATAATAGATTTGGATGTCAAATCAAATATATATATATATAAAAATTAGGTTAAAATCAAATACACTATATAGACTATATTTGAAATATATGATATATTCTTAATTTAATTATTAATATTGAAATGGTAAAATAATTTGTGGGTTGAATATTCCATATCGGTGTTATAGCAAGACATCCACAACGAAGTATCAAATGAAGATTTGCAGCCAACCCACACGAGGTGGGGAAAAATTAGTTGAAAAGAACTCAGACAAGGAGCAAAGGTACTATAACGGTGTAATCCGACCTGTAAACTTGTACCATGACTATGAGTCTAACTATATTTATAATCAATTATTTGATATCGTTTTTATTGTATCAAAAAATATTCTAAGTTGACAATAAATACATATTACATTCATCTCTCTTTAACGTCCAACATTCGTAATAGAGTCTGACTGAACATAATTAACTTAAGTCGAAAATCAATCTATGAACATTCAAGACTCTAAAGGTGACTTTCACCTATATATGTGTTGTAGCACATAACTTCTATAGTACGAGCTGATTACCTATTTTAATATCAACTGTCACGATCGAAATTCAGGTTATGACCAATAATACATGCACAATAATACTCTTTAGACAAGTAAATGAAGTCGAACCCTATAGACTCTCTCTTCTCTCTTGAGCTCTTGCTAACTTAGCATCGGAGAGTAAAATTTTTTATTTTATTTTTATTTTTTTCTCTTTTTGACAACAAAAGAATTGAATATATTGTTAATAGAAACAAGTAGTACATACTTTGTACTAAAGGTTCATCTGCCCGTCTTAATGATTGAACTTAGAAATCGCGTGAGAATCTCATCACAACTTATGATGCCATGCCCCATACACTCCATGATTAACCTAATATAATATATACAATATATATATATATATATATATATATATATATATATATATATATATATGTAAAATTTTTGATGCAAGTAATGAATAGATGGTACTAATAGACCTGTAATTTAATAAAAAGTAATTTTTTAAAAAATATAGATAAATATTATGTGTTTGATTCAAGATTTTTAAGATATATTTTATTTTATTATTAAACTAATTATTTAAAATATATAGTTTATTATCGATATAATTTAACAATATTTCAAATTAAAGAAAACTCAAAAAAGATTCATACGATGTTTTATTAATATATATATATATATATATATATATATATATATATTAATTTGTGTTTTATGTAAAATCTCATCTAAAATTGTATAGTACTTTAATAACAAACAGGTCATGATTAGACATGGAAGCATGCTCAACCTAAAATTATTCTTGCTACCATCATTGCCCCTATGCTCTGCATGGTCACATGAGTTGTTGTTTTTATATATATAATTTACCAAAAAAAAAAATAATAATAATAAAAAATATATATAATTATTCTCATTGTTTTTATTATTCTTATTTCTTATTGATGGAGCTTTACAATGATGCTCCATTCACAAGAGAATGATATATATATATATATATATATATAGCATTTTTATGTATGGAAAATATATTTATAGATTGGTAGTTACAATTTGATATGGAATTTTAGGACATAACATATCCTTCTATGGATGTTCATAACGTGTCAATAATATTGTCCACTTTGGACCACTTTAAAGGGCCTCATGAATTTAAAACGTGTCATGAGTAAAAAGTTTTATATCTCTATTTAATAATGACTTAGTGATCTCCTATACAAGTAGTATGAGACTCTAGGTCATAACAATACAAATAATTATTGAACATTTTGTGTTCAAGATATATATATTTTTTTAAAAAAAATGATTAAAAAAATATTGTGAAAATTACACAAGTTCGACACTTGTTATGATCTTTCATATAAAAGTTGAGGTGAAACTTATTTCGAGTAAGAGTTAGATTCTAAAATCACAATTACGACTAAATCTAAATTAATCAAAAAATAATTTCAAATATCAAATTATATTATTAAAAAAGAAAAAAAAAATACTTATAAAGAAAATTAATACAACCATAAAAATTAAACTAATCAATGTTTTTATTTTATATTGAGGTAACTAAAATAGAAAAAATTGACAAGATTTTGGAAAGAATAGAATATTTGGATCAACTTAAAATAGAATGTGGGGAGTAATATAATTAGATTAGGTTTTTGTCATTAGGGCCACAATCCACTAGAGTACAGTGTATTCTTTTTGACTGCATCCTCACACCATCCAAAGATGTGATAGTAGAGCAAAAAGTCCATTTGACAAATATTATTTTTTGCAATTTTTTTCCATTTATTTTAAATTTTTTTGTTAAGCTTTTCTTTTCTTTTTCTTTTTTTTTTTTCATTCATTCTAAAATTTTGAATGGATTAATTATGTATTAATTATATTTTCAAGAGAGATGATCTCTTTCATAGAGGTCGTGCTCGAGTAAAATTTCAATATCTCTTTAGTAAATTTGTTAGAGATAATTTCTTTTTTTTCAAAGTTAAAGATGACTGATTTGTCAAGTAACTCTTAGACTTGGAGGTTGAGTTTTAGCCATCAATGCAAGTGATACGGGAATTTGACGAACTATGATGAAGGGAAGTATTTTAATACTTTTGGACGATCCACCCATTGACAATCGAGCTTTGATTTCTCAAGCTTTTAAAAAGATTTTGAACTAATTTTATTTTGCACGAATGATTACTTATTATTGTGATCTATTTTTCTTATATTATATTTTAATTATTAGACTATATGTTTATCTTTATACTCAGACCATGCGTGTCTTTTTTACTTTATTGTACTCTATCATATATATCACTTTTTGAACTTAGTCTTCTAACATGAAATTTGGACTTAAAAATAGTACTTATTCCTTTGAACTAAATCTCCACATCGCTTCCCTACATGATTGATTATTGAGCGTTTATTATATGAGAGTCTAAAATCTTTTATTTAAAAAATGTATTATTTATTCGCTAATTATTCCCTTTGCTAATGGAATTAAAATTTCGTGCTACCTGCAAGAACTGCTTGTTTGTACTTATTAAAATTATTACGAGTATAATGCCATGGTTCCATTTTCCTTGAGCTGTAAGATCCTGTCTGAAATACTACATCAATTCCAGCTATGCCCACCTCCAATTGCAATTATGTCATCTTTTCTTCCCTCTCCTCCTTTATTTTTTTTTCTTCTTATTTTTATTTTTTTTGAATTTCCTACATCCTTTTCTCACCTGTAATCATTACAAATGGTGATGGATTGTTGTTAGATTCATTGTTGTTGTATTGTACCAATGTATTATCGTACCTTAAAAATAGCTCCATAATTCTCTTTCTCAAATCGATGAAGAAGTAATTACTACCATTCGCTGTGGAGTTGTTCCGTTCGTGGGAAAATATGGCCGTGGCAAATGAGAAATCAGTTTCTGATGTCAAGGTTTGGAGTTTTTGTAGATTGCCATTTTGGCACCACGGCGGCGGCGGCGGTGGCGGTCCGTCGTCGCTGCAGAATCAATTAGGTGATGGAGATCAGTCTATTCCTCACTCTTCCATTAAGGTGGCGTCGGTGGCCAAATCGTTTCTTCCTACTCGACGTAGACTTACGCTTGATCCTCCAAATAAGCTTTACTTCCCATGTATGTGTTTTTGGTTTTCTAGGATTTTTTTTTTTTTTTTTTTTTTTTTTTTTTTTTGGTGATTGTTTCTGTTATCATTGTTTCCATGTTATATCAGAGGTGATTGAAGTATTATTGTTGTTGTTTTTTAGCAAATTATAGAGAAATGTTTTAAGGATTAGCTTAAAATGCTCTTCAATTGTTTGTTAATTTGCCCAGATGAACCTGGAAAACAAGTTAAGAGCGCAATCCGAATTAAAAACATCAGCAAGACTCATATTGCATTCAAGGTAAGAATCTCCTCTCTTTTTTTTAATTCTCAAACAAAAAAACACAAATTCATATGTATTATTTCAAAATGCATGTGTTATATCTCCAATTCCATTAACTCAAATATGTTTTTAGTACAGTAAATTTGTTAATTCATAGTCTTGTCATAGGCTCGCACATCTATTCAAACTTAGTTTCTTATACATATCTAGTTATAGTATGTGTGCCATGATTCCATTACCTGTAATCTGATTGTTATTTACTATTGGAATTGTTTTAAGTTTCAAACGACTGCACCAAAAAGTTGCTACATGCGCCCACCAGGAGGTATTCTTAGTCCAGATGAAAGTCTTATTGCAACTGGTAATCCCACCATTTCTTGATCTTTTGCATTTAGCCCTGTCTGATGTCTTTGACTCACAGCATGTATTCGAATAATTTCTAATATTTTGCATCTATCTGTTTTTGTTGGACTGAAAATTGAGCAGTTTTCAAGTTTGTGGAGCCACCAGAGAACAATAATGAGAAATTAGTTGGTCTAAAGAGCAGGGTAAAGTTCAAGATCATGAGCTTGAAAGTGAATGGACCAATGGATTATGTACCAGAGCTGGTGAATATTACTAACCCTTTTGCATCTTTTGTGTTTATTTCCCCTTTTGAATTGAGTTGGTTTTTGTCTCGTCTTTTGAAGTTCACTCTTATCGTGTGTATTTTCATTGTCAATTATTAAAGATTATATATACATATTTATTTGTTGACGTTTTGTTGCTGTCATAATTCAAATTTGTGAGTGAAAATGGTTAACAAACTGAGCATACCATTTGTTTACAAAGAAAAAAAGACCATAGTTTCAATGTACTCTTAGAGACTACAGCTGCTGACTTGAATACTTGTGCAGTTTGATGAACAAAAGGATCAAGTTGCAGTAGAACAGATTCTGCAGGTTGTTTTTCTTGAGCCCGATAGAGCTTGCCCCGTAAGTAGATTGTTGCAGTGATGATCAAATTACATATACATATATATATATCCAATGCAGAAATTTAGAATTGATTGAAACTTTATGAATCCACAGGCACTAGAAAAGCTCAAACGTCAACTAGCTGAAGCTGAGGCGGAGCTCGAGATACGGAAGAAGCCTCCAGAACATTCTACTACTGGTCCAAGAATTCTTGGGGAAGGCCTTGTCATTGATGAATGGGTGAGTTCTTAGTTCTTCTTACATTACTATTAACTTGTTTTGACCTGATTCCATGCTTTCTGTTCTGTTTGGTTTTTGTAGAAGGAAAGGAGGGAAAGATATCTTGCTCGACAACAGATTGAAGGACTTGACTCAATGTAGAAAAAGACAACCTTTTTTTTAAAAAAAATTTTTTTGGTTTAAATGTTCTCTCACAATCCCACATGGAATTGTCTTAATCATCTATATATCTATTGGCGGCCAAGTAGTTTCTTTATATTTTTTCTCAAAAAAATTTAGTATCTAGTGTCCAAAAGTTATAAACAACGCTGTTTTTTTTTTTTTTTTTGATAAGTATGTTACCAATTAATCTTGTTGACAGCAAAATGCACCTTAAAATTATTTTTTGGCAAGATCTTTTATTAAAAATAAATAAATAATATATATATATTTTTTTTTTTTACAAAAAAAAGGATTAAAATTGACAAATTATCTAAATAAAAATTAGATATATGTAAAATTTGCACGTATGTAAAACTTTGTTAGACTTTTACAAGTGGAGTTTGAATTAGTCTCACCGAAAAGGTGAAGACACCGACTACCCAAGTGGTGGTACCAAAAAAGTTTATGTTATTCAATGATAGCGTGCCGACATATAGCTGGCAAATGGAACATAGTGTCTTTCTTCTTCTTTTATAATTATTATTTTTATATTTTATTTTTGTTAGTATTATTATTATATTTATTATCATAATATAATGATTTTTTGGACTCTTCTTGTGCTTATTCTATAAATTTTAATTTAATAAATAGTGATTAATAGGCATTAATTACAAAGGTATAAGTTTTAAAAAGTATTATCAATTATTAATTATTCACATTTAAATTTTTTTTAAAATTTTTCACTTTATGATTAGATATATTTTTTTTTTTTTTTTTGGTGAATAATTAAATATTTTATTGATTGAGCTTTATTTTTTTTTTCTTAATTATTGATATAGAAAAAAATATCATAAATTCTAACATTTGAAATATATATAAATCAAATTCTTTACTTCCGAAGTTGAATAAGAACATCCACGTGTCTTTAAGGAAGCAGATTCCAGACAATTAGATGTTTTAAAAAATAATTTAAAAAATCAATAATTTTTTTTTGTGGATAATTTAAAAAATCAATAATACTAGTAATAATGTAAATATATACATTATATATATATATATATATATATATATATAAATGAAAGACTTTTTCAAATCAAGAACTTGTATTATTACCCGAAAGCATGGATTGCTTACAGTGAATCCACTGTTTGTGGAACTGTAATCATCTGTCTCTTAACCATTGAACACTGATCAGCAAAGAAGAAGGAGCTAAGATGAGGGCTCTATCATTTCTGAAGAGAGCTTACCATGGCAACCCATATGCATCTAATTTCCTGGTTCTTTTTTCCGTCAGGTTTGTTTTTCTGATTCCTTTCTGATTTTGATTGTGTATTATTCTTAGATTTTTCTGTTTTTGATAAAAAAGACTTTTTTTTTTTTTTTTTCATTTCTGTATCTTGTTCTTTTGATGACATTGACCGGATAGTCATGGAGATTTTTCTGAGTCATTTAGTGGTTTTTTTTTTTTTTTTTTTGTTCCCTACTGTTTAGTGCTAGTGAGATCTTGGAATCTGATTTTTATTCATATATTATCCTGTCGTTGATCTGGTTGGTTCTATTTGAGTCATGGGTTTCTGTTATTTGGTCTTTATTGACTGGGAAAAGATATTGTTTGTTCTTGGTTGATTAGTCCAAGATTGAGACAGTTTATTCTCTTTCTTGTTAATATGATTTAAATTTCTATTAATCATGAAATTCTTTTGCTTCTTCCCCCTTATGGATGGATAGATGGTGATCAGTAAGGCTAATATAGCTAAAAATACTATAAATATGTGGTCTGAGAGATTGCCTCACTGCTACAAATACTAAAGGTTTTTTTTTTTTTTTTATTTTATAATTTTTCCACATGGTGGTGAATTTGATATGTAATGGGTGTAGATTCACACGGGGCTGTCCTTGTCCTTGTGTATTGTGTTGGATTAAGAATTCCACAATTTTGGTGCTGGGATTTTCCATCTTTTTGGACTAACATCGGACTGGCTTAATGGTGCTGATAGTTGTTTTTCCTGTTCACAGATGTAAAACTACTATAAATTTGAGAAGGGTAAAGTTAAGCAATAAACAGAGAAATGGTATCTAGACCTTATAAAATTGCATTAACTTGATATATTCTGAAGCTTTCTTGTAAAAAGTGAACTTCACTTTTCTTGGATATTTCTAGTGACTGAATTAATGAAGATGCATATTCAAATAAGTTAGCATAGTGTATGCAGAATACTCAGTTTGGAGAAAGGTGCATGGCCATCATTAACAACCATGATGAATAAATAGAATTTTTTGCCGGAGATATGAAAGTCATTTATTTAATCCTAGGTAACTTAGTTGGTGTATTTATGTAGAGCTATGAAGTTATTACTCGGGTGTAGTGTTATTTTTCATGAATGTTGAGAGAAAGGTTCTTCTACAATAGGTTTCAGGTTAAGGCACTCATAGGTTGTGAGACACCATATGAAGTTTTGGACTTTGAAGCTTGGTTAAAATCCTCGGATGCATTAAGTGGGATTGTCTCATCTAGTGCTAGTTTGTTTTCTAGAAGATACTTAGAAAAGTGTTCCTGTTTTTTAGTGTTCTTACTACATCAGCCTTTTCAGACCAAATTTTGCTACCCTTCTCTTTGTAAATGTTATCTTTCTTTGATTGCTGCAGTAGTGGAGGTCTCATTGCATATGCAGAATCCAATAAAGACAACGAAAAACATCTTGCTGAAAAAGCTAAGAATGCATCACCAAAGAAGAGGATTGTAGTACTTGGAACTGGATGGGGAGGCACTAGTTTCCTAAGGGATCTAGATGTCTCAGCCTATGATGTCCAACTTGTCTCCCCGAGGAATTACTTTGCATTTACACCATTATTACCTAGTGTCACCTGTGGGACAGTCGAGGCACGGAGCATTGTGGAGCCTGTGAGAAACATGATCAAGAAGGTAGAACAAAATTTATCTATTGTAATTTCTTTTATGCTTATTCTTTTCTAGTAATCTATACATAAAACCTTACCCTTTGCAATTGTCTTAATTGGCTACGCAATGGAACTTTATTCATTGTTTTGTTTCCTTTTCCATGTAGAGAAATGGAGAAATTAAATTTTGGGAAGCAGAATGCCTGAAGATTGATGCAGCTAATAAAAAGGTCTTCTGCAGGTCTTGCGTTGAGAACTTAGTGGGAAATAATGACTTTGAGCTGGAGTATGATTGTTTGGTTATAGCAGTAGGTGCACAAGTAAATACTTTTAACACTCCTGGTGTCTTGGAAAATTGCCACTTTTTAAAGGTAGAGTTTCTTATTCATAGCAGCTAAACAGAAAATCTCAAATTTTTAACTTGTAGGATGTCTATCTGAGCCTAATATGAACCTGGGATAATAGCTGATAGCTTGTTTGGAGGATGATCATATAGTTATATTTATACTTGAATCTCATACCTGAAATGTTATTCAGGAAATTGAAGATGCTCAAAGGATCCGAAGGACCGTAATTGATTGCTTTGAAAAAGCTATCCTTCCAGGGTTGACAGAAGAAGAACGGAGAACTAATCTCCATTTTGTCATAGTTGGTGGGGGTCCAACCGGAGTGGAGTTTGCTGCAGAGTTGCATGACTTTATTTATGAAGACCTAATTAAGATATACCCCTCAGTTAAAGATTTTGTGAAAATATCAGTGGTCCAATCTGGAGATCATATCCTAAATTCGTAAGACAGAAACCTCAATCATTTCCTTTTGCAAAGTTCTTGTGTGTGCTTGCATAAATATTTTGTCTTGTGGTACTTTCAGTTGCAAAGTTCCAATCTCATAGCTTCATGTTTAATTCATTTTCGATTTCTTTTGTCGTGTATCTATAGGTTTGATGAAAGAATTAGCTCATTTGCTGAACAGAAATTCAACAGGGATGGAATAGACGTTTTAACAGGACGACGTGTTATGAGTGTCTCTGATAAAGTGATAAACATGAAACTGAATTCTACTGGAGAAGATATTTCTATGCCTCATGGAATGGTTGTGTGGTCAACCGGCATTGGCTGTCGTCCTGTTGTGAAAGATTTTATGGAACAAATTGGACAGGTATGGTATGCTTTTGTTCCATTAAGGTCATCATGATGCTGATTTTGGTCAGATCAATTAAGAACAAATTAAGCTTTTGTGCAGGGTGAGAGGCGTGTTCTAGCTACGGATGAATGGTTACGAGTAAAGCGATGTGAAACTGTTTATGCTCTTGGTGATTGTGCTACTGTTGATCAAAAGAAAATCATGGTATAATACTCAAATGTCAAATGATTCCTTACATTTTATGATCTTTCTTAAGCTTTCCTAATGTTATGTAATACAAATTTTGTTGATAATGCTATGCTCAGGAAGATATCTCGGAGATATTTAAAACTGCAGACAAGGATGAATCCGGGACTCTAACTATTGAAGAATTCCAAGATGTGCTTGAGGACATCTTTATTCGATACCCTCAAGTTGAACACTATCTCAAAAGCAAGCGTCTATTAGGTGTAACAGACTTGTGGAAAGACTCTGAGGGGAATGATAAAGAAGAGATAAATATTGAAGAATTTAAGTTAGCTCTTTCTGATGTTGATACACAAATGAAGTCTCTTCCTGCTACTGCACAGGTAAGTTATATATATATATATATATGTCATGTAATTTAAGAACTGAGTCTTAAATACTTATATTCAACTCGGGATTTCTAGGTTGCTGCTCAACAAGGTGCCTATCTCTCTAATTGCTTTAATCGTAGTGATAAGTGCAAATCTATGCCAGAAGGTCCTCGGCGGTTCAGAAGTGGAGGTAGACATGAATTTTGGCCTTTCAGGTATGTTTTGCAAAAGTTCTAACCCTAGATTTTAAACAGCTGTATAGAAAACTCAACCTCACTTAAGCTAGAAGAGTTTTTTATCAGTTCACCTGCACCTTGAAATTCGGATATATCTTTTATTTCAAATAAATTGGTTCTTTCGATCAGAATTGATCAAAATTTACACGATTTTTTGTAATTTCATGTCTTTTTTTTGTATCAATACACAATAATTGTCATTTATTTCTCATATGTTGACTATCACACGCTAAAATAACTTAAATATTGGTCAATTTTGATTTGAAAGACTAATCCCAAAAATAAAAAATAAATAAAAATACTGTACAGGTACAGGCATCTGGGACAATTTGCACCACTAGGCGGGGAACAAGCAGCAGCAGAACTGCCTGGAGACTGGGTTTCAATGGGACAGAGCACACAATGGCTATGGTACTCCGTTTACGCAAGGTAAACAAACAATCCACCATTTCTTGAGCAATTTTTCCAAATGCGATCTATAATAATATATATATATATAGAGAGAGAGAGAGGGAGAAAGGAAAATCTAAGTTGAGCAATAATAATGCTGTGGTTGTTTAAAATTAAAATACAGTAAACAAGTTAGCTGGCGGACGAGGATCTTGGTGGTTGGAGATTGGGGAAGGAGATTCATCTTCGGCAGAGATTCCAGTCGAATTTGATCAAAGATTTTTATATTATTATATATATATATTATCGGGTGCTGTGAGAACTATCTTTCTTTCTTTCTTTCTGTATATCCTTCATCGTTTTTCCCTACAATTATTTTGCTGTTGTTACAAACTCAAATTTCTTTCAGAGATTCTCACCTGAAAATCAAATGACGTTCTTTTCTTTTCTTTCTTTAGAAATTCTTATGATTTTTTTTCTTTTCTAAAAATAACTTTTTTATATGTATATTTTTAAAATATAAATGAAACTCTCTTTTTCTTTTTTTCTTAATAAAATAAAACTCAACCCGGTAGCTTAGAGGGGGGGGGGGGGGGGGGGAATTAGAGATACTGGGTTAGAGACCTAACCCTCGATAGTAGTTGAACTTTTTGCGAGACCTCGCAGTCGAGTCGGATTAGTCTCACCTAAAAAGTGGGGAATGGGCGCCCCAGTGAGTACCAAAAAAAATAAATAAAATGAAGATATGTACTAAATGTGACAATATCAACTAATGAAATTTTAGCTTGTGTCAAGTTAAAATTTTTTAGATGACGGGGAACCGTACCCTCGTGTAAGAGTTGCAAACTTCCCAAGTAAACTACACTAGAGTAAACATTGTTGCGGGTCGAACCTGGGACCTCAAGGTCCCAAGCAACCCACCACACCAACGTTTTGTCCACTTTTTGTGGGTAAAAACTGTGGGGACGAAAGATTTTTTTTGGAGAGTACGATCTGCCAATTAAAAACGATGATAAGAGGGTTCGAACACGACACCTGGGTCACCAAAAATTTAATTAAAATGAAGATATGTGATAAATGTGACAATATCAATTAATGAAATTTTAGCTTGTGTCAAGTTCAATATTTTGATTTTAGTCATGGTTACCCAAAGGAAAAGAAAATCAGATTAATTCCATGGACCAATTATATACACCGGAACCACCCGGGAAAAAGAAAAAAAACATTTTCCAAGAAGAAGGTTTGATTTTTCTTCTTTCTACCCCTGCAACCAAGAATTGATTTTTTCCTAAGCCTTTACCACCGGGGCAAAGGCTCTGGATCAAGTTCAATATTTTGATTTTATTGACCCAAAGATGGAATTTGCAACTTGTGTGGACAATTTATGCACATAAAGAAAAATTATCGTAAAGGTGGAGTTGATTCGACAAGATATTCTAGGTTAGTAATTAGAGATACTGACAATGACGCTAATATGTCTCTATGAAAGAAATTCTCTGATAGATTATATGTTAATATTAGTGGGTCTACAATTTACATTACATTAAGAGATGTGGATCATAGAAGAAAATTTATTGTTTACATATTGGGTTTTATTTTATTAAAAAAAATATACATATGTAGAATACTTTCTATTAAATATATATATATATATATGATAAATTTTAAATAAAAATAATCCTTATTCCATTTTATATATTTTAAAATAAAATTAGAAAGTTACATAAATATATACCGAAATTTATAACTTAAAAAAAAAATTATAATTTATAGTTAAGAACAAACTTACCATTTTCAATAACACTCAATATAAATATTAAAGTTTGACCCGAAAGCACATGTGAGTTGGTAAAGAGATTCAAACCCTAACTTATATATGTATAGCTGTTTAAAATTTGGGGTTAGAGACCAACCCGACTCGAACGGGATTAGTTTGGATGTGAATTGACTTAAATGTACTCTCTCATAATTTAAGACCATCCAAAGCCGTATAGAAGGGTCTCGGGGCCTAAGGCGAAATTTTTTTTCGTGGCCTTTTAGGTTTTTTTTTTTCTTCTAACCTTTTAATCAATATATTCTAACATTTAATTTTCAAAAAATAAAATATAAAAAACTTCTTTCTACATTAACAACATTTACAGATATTATTAATATTATTATACACGCAATATATTATTTGAAAAACAATCTAATATTTTTACATAATTTTATATTTCAATAGAGTATTAATTTCTTTTGTTAAAACTTATTTCAATTTTTAATTCTAAATTTTTTTTTCTTTTTCTCTCTAATTATTATTATTAATAATTTCTAATAAATCAATATCATTCTTTAATTCATATTCTACTACTTCTTTATTATTTGTACAAGTCATCTTTTTTATTACCAACAATAAATTCATTTCATCTAGTTGTGATTTTATGAGTTTCTTAATTCTTCTTTTTTTTTTAATTTTACACAATATTTTCTATTTGACATTTTTTAGAACAAATTATAAATAAAACTAAACAATAAAATTTTAACTAAGTGACACCCTTAAAAAATAGGAAAAAATAGAAACCACAAAAATATAAAATGAGACGAAAACAAACCAATATCAAACAATAACAAAAATAGTTATATTTTATAAAAATAAAAATAAATTTGATAAGATATATTCAATATTTAAAAAAGAAGAGTTCGAGAGTACGTAAAAATTGTATTTATTTGTATTCTTCTAAACTAATTTAAAAAGATAGAATATAATTTAGAGAAATTTTTTTAATGTTTTTATCTTCTTGGAAATATAATATTATTTAAATTACTCTATTTTTAATAAATAGCTATGATAACTCAAATAATAATTATTTTTTAAAAATAATAATTAATTAATAATAAATTTATAAATAGTTTTTTTAAAAATTTAAAAATAAATATTTTTTTTATTAATCATTAATATTTTATTTTTAAAAAAATTTGAAACTTGAGATTTAAAAAAAAAAAAATTGGGCCCTTACCGAGTTGGGGCCTAAGGCGACTGCCTAACTCGCCTTAGGCTCTACACGGCCCTGGAACTATTTAGGACACCTCGTGTCCTAAGAAAAAAAAAATGAAATTTTATCAAATATGGCAAACTCTTACAAAATGTCGAGAGTTTAACACTTGTTGAAGCCTTCTCTTAAATAAGGTTGAACTTTACAAGCGTAATTCAAGTCAAATTTGAACGTAGTAAAACAACCTAATACTAATACTAATACTAATACTAATACACAACCTAATATAACACATGCATTTTTATAATAGGTGTAAATGGTGAGAGTTTTAACTTTTGTAAACAACTATATATTTTTAAATAACTTATTAATATATTTTTAGATTGTAAACAACAGTTTTAGTAAGTTTCTAAATACCTTTTATTTCATGATAGTTAAATATTCTCGAGATTATATAAAAAATATTAATAATAATAATACATAATTTAAGTTTTAATAATTCTTTCGTTTACGAATTTAAATATTATGAATTCAAATTGTGTCATAAAAAAATATAATATTTATTAAGATATTAGGAAGATTAAAAAAAAAAAAAGTTACACCTATTTTTTCTCCTAAAAAAGGGAAAATAACCCTTTTAACTCTTGAAACGTGTTAACTATTTTCCCGCTTTGACTTGTCAATAATATCTTTCTTTTTAAAAAAAAAAAAAAATTAATTCAAATTACTGTATCACGTACGTAGTATGAGCCTCTCTTCTTGCTTGCAGCGAATATTAACAACCTGTAGCCGCAGATCTCCGTCCACATTTATATATATATAACCTTAGAGGGAGAGAGCGAAAAAGTTTAGGATTTAAGAAAAGGAGATGAGAGGGTTTAGCTTTTTCCAGAGAGCTTCAAGGCTTTATCACGAAAATCCTCGTTTATCCAAACTCTTCATTGTCGCCTCCGTCAGGTTTTGATCTCCGACGTTTCGTGAATTTTTTGTTCAAAGTTATTATTATCGTTATTATTTGTTTTTTGTTGGACTGCAGTACGAGCTCCTGTGCTCCTTTTCGGTTTTTTTTTGTTGGGATTTGTGATTGTGGATATGAAAAGTTTAAGCAGTTTGATAGATTGCTTGTTCAACAAGTTTTTTTTTTTTTTTTTTGGGATATTTTGCTCGTATGATCAATATCTGCATTCTGTTAATGTATTTTTATGGATTTAAAATCGGAATCCTTTGATAATATTCTGTCGTTATGATTTGTTTTGGGTAATGGAATTGAAACCATTTGTTTGTCAGAAGTTAAAACTCATTCTTGAATGTTACTTTGATTTCATGTGAGTTAGGTAAAATTTTACCCAAACAAATAAGATTGATGTAATGGGATTGAATTCTAAAAGACTCAAATATATGACTGCAGATACAAAACAAAATAGTCTGAATGTTTTTGTAATTTCATGGGGTGTATATATATATATCTCAATATTTGAAGGTCTTAAATTCTGTTTCTTTTGTGTCCCCGACCTTAGGATTATGCAAATCAGTTATCTGTAATTGTGATTTCGCCCATTTATTTTATCAACCTGTTTTCTCATATATATATATATATATATATATATATATATATATTGATGAAATAAATTAACTGACCAAAGACATTTTAAATTTTTTGTGCAATGCCTCCATTTTTTTTTTTTTTTTTCTCCAGTCTTAAATTTCTTCAACTTTGGATTTTTACAGTGGAGTGGGAATATTAGCTTTCACAGATACAAGTCCACTCCAAAGTGGATACAACTTAGTCAATCCAGATGCTCCAAAAAAGAAAGTGGTAGTGTTGGGAACTGGTTGGGCTGCAACAAGCTTTCTTAAAAGCTTGAACGATCCATCTTATGAAGTTCAAGTTATTTCACCACGAAACTACTTTGCATTCACTCCTCTGTTGCCAAGCCTTACCAATGGCACTGTTGAGGCACGCAGTATTGTGGAGCCAATACGCAACATTTTCAAGAAGGTATACCATTTTCTAACCACATAAAAAATCTTTAGATCCTGTGTGAAGGAGAAATATGAGATTGTTGATTTCTGTGTATCAGAAACGTTATGCTGTGGATTACGACGAAGCCGAATGCTACAGGATTGATCCTAAAAACAAAAAGGTACTCTGTAAATCTACCCAAAATGGCAAGTCTGGTAAGCCGGATGAATTTGAAGCACAATATGATTACTTGGTGGTAGCCATGGGTGCACGTTCAAATACCTTTAACATTCCAGGTGTCGTGGAAAATGCTCACTTTCTTAAGGTATACCTGATAATAATTACCAATCTGCCGTGAACTCTTTTCTTTTCCATTTGAAAGAAAACTAACTTCTAATGGGAATTGTTTCAGGAAGTTGAAGATGCTCAAAGAATCCGTAGGAGTTTGATTGACTGCTTTGAGAGGGCAAGCCTTCCAAATGTAAGTGAAGAAGAGAAAAAGAGAATTCTGCACTTTGTAGTTGTTGGAGGCGGTCCAGCAGGTGTGGAGTTTGCTGGTGAGCTTCAAGATTTTGTGGCAAAGGATGTGAAAAGACTTTATCCAGAAGTTTATAAACACGCGAAAATAACACTTATTGAGGCAACAGACCATATTCTGAACATGTAAGGAATACCAACTAAAAAATTACTGTTTTTCCTTATTTTGATTACTAGGATAGTGAAATATATGTTTCCTTATTCTTTGATTTATACCCCATTTATTATGCAGGTTTGATAAAAGAATTACAGAATTTGCTGAAGAAAAATTCCTTAAAGATGGGGTTGATCTTAAAACTGGATCTATGGTGGTGAAAGTAACTGATACTGAAATCTCTACTAAAGAAATAAGCACGGGAAAAGTTGTAGATATTCCATTTGGAATGGTTGTTTGGTCCACTGGTATCGGAACTCTCCCTGTCATCATGGAATTCATGAAGGAGATCGGTCAGGTTTTGTGGTCTTTCATCTCCACTTATTCTGTTGATAAAAATGACAATTGATTATCATGACTTCTAAAATGACAATTGATCATCATGACTTCTAAATAGTTCTGTGAAAATATAAATTTAACACCAATCAACTTCTGCTTCAGACCAACAGACGAGTTCTAGCAACTGATGAATGGCTGCGGGTGGAAGGCTGTGATAACATTTATGCATTGGGTGACTGCGCAACCATTAACCAACGGAAAGTAGTGGTATGCAGAATTCTTCTTGGGGCAAAACTTTTTTGGGGGGTGAGGGACTATTTTAGAGGAGGATTTATATGCATATGCTTAAGTTTCTTTTTCTTTTGGGATACTTATCAGGAAGATGTTGCAGCAGTCTTTAATATGGCAGATAAGAACAATTCTGGCACCATCAAAGTAAGTGATTTTAAAAAAATCATGAAGGACATCTGTGAGAGGTACCCCCAAGTGGAGATTTATTTAAAGAAAAAGCAGTTAAAGAGTTTCGATCAACTACTAAAGAATAGAAACGGTAACGAGGAAGAAATCGACATTGAGAAATTCAAGTTAGCACTTTCAGAAGTTGACATACAGATGAAAAATCTCCCTGCAACCGCACAGGTAAATTTGAGAAATATTCTACCTCTACCTTACTTTTGCAGGATCCTGAATTCACACAACACTCCCAAAATAGCAAGAACAATAGGATACCACAATCAAATGAGAGAAACCAAGAGGAATTATATTGATGTTAATAGACTGAAATGCAGATTTCATGAACAATTATAAACTGCAGGTCCACTCCCAATTGGGGGTGAATTCCACAAAGCAATTCTTTCTCTACAAAAAATCCCACATCTAAATACCCCACAAAAAGAGAAAAGATAACTAACTTCATCTGTAACAGCAATAAAATTAGAGATACCAAGCCTCTTTTAGTTCTCCTCCAGAATACTTGTCCGATTTGGGGTCTCTATCAGATCTCATTTAAGCCTCATTTATTATGATGTCCAATATTTTAGGTGGCTGCACAGCAAGGCCAGTATCTGGCCAAATGTTTCGACCGCATGGAAATCTGTGAAACGTATCCTGAAGGTCCACTGAGGTTCAGAGGATCTGGAAGACATCGATTCCATCCTTTCAGGTTAGCCTTGTTTCTGAAAATGGAACTCACTCACTATGAAATTCAAATAATAGAGATATTACTGCCTTAGCAGTGAGGACTTCCAATTTCATAATAAGTTCCCTAAAAAATTGCCTCAATTGAGTAAATTGGATAATCTTTGTTTTACTGAATAGGTACCGACATTTTGGGCAATTTGCACCACTGGGAGGTGACACAGCAGCAGCTCAACTTCCTGGAGATTGGATTTCAATGGGACAAAGCACACAGTGGCTCTGGTATTCAGTCTATGCAAGGTAAGAAGATTTTTAAATTTTTTTCACCTAGTATTCTAATGCGAGTCCAATTACTTGCTCCGTTCCATCCTGAATATATTATTTCCTTTTCACATCCAGCAAGCTAGTAAGTTGGCGAACAAGGTTTTTAGTTGTCTCCGATTGGTCAAAGCGCTTTGTCTTTGGAAGAGATTCAAGTAAGATTTGAGGAAACAGGATCAAGGAGAAACGAATATGAGTTTTTATTACCAAAGAAACAAATAGAAGTTTTTGCATTTTTTTCTCATCAGTTTTGGTTTTTAATATAGAGCATGAGAACTTCCAATTCTTCACTATACAGTTTTTTGGTTGTCAGAATTCTATTTCTGGCAAGTTAGCTACCATTTCTGCCTTAGCACAATTGGCATTCTAGATCATAATATGGAAAATGCCGAAAGTATCTTCCAATTTTGCACTTGTATTTGAAGCAAGCGGCCACACATTTTCTAGAGGGAAAATATAATAGGGTAGGTCAGATATTGCACAACAGGGACACCAATATATTTTACATACATATAGATTATATATATTTATTCAATTGATTATATGATCCTTATCATATCTCCTGAATAGTTGGATTCTTTAAATACTCTTAGAGGAATTGATTAATTATGTCCTTGAATTATTTGTAATTGGTAATATTCATCCTATTTCTTTAATTTTTAACATTTTTTTGTCACCCAAAAAATCAAACTGGTTAACCACAAATTTCCCTTTACCACTCGTGTTTGAACAATGTTGTAGTTCTTAAAACTGATTACAGATGTTATGCTAAGTGAAACAATAATATATTATGTTCTATCATTTAGCTTTATATCTACAAATGATTTACAGCTTTAGTATAAATTAGTGAGACTGTAACTCAGAAAAGGGGCAGAAACATACTTGTAGAAAAGGATCTTCACAAGTCGACCAAGATGGACCATGGTCTTGGTAAAGAATTTCCTCTCCTTTGTTTGTACGGCACAAAATCTTCCTTTCATAGGGATCTTACTGATTTGTGGAAGAATACTTCTTCAAAGGACATGATATATCTTGATTAGCATTTAAATGCTAACACAAACTCAAGACGGAAGGTGTATATATAGTTTGTGTAAATCATAGTTTCCCAATCGTCCAACCAACCTGAAATAACAAAAAAAAAAAAAAAATCATTAGTAAAGTAGAATAATTAACAGACAATCACAAACCACTTCAACAGTTACTGCATTGCCCACAAAAATATTAAACAATGCTACTAGTCTTTTCTTGAATGAATATAGTAGAAAAAGAAGATTGAGATATAACCTACCTATGTGAATTAAGATGCCATATATGATGACCTGCAGCAAAAGATAAGGTTCAGCTAAGAAATTCCTCCAAGATTGTAAATGTCAACTCAGGAAGACACTTCATCATCTCTTCTAGAAGAACAATATTATCTTCTTTTCTTTTTGAAATCTCTTGGACCAACAAGATCCGAAAGACTCTCCTCCATTTCCTTCAAAAGTTTTGAAGCTAATTTTGGTTTTCCCACCTTCTTTAAGTTACTAATCAATGACCTGTAAATGTAAATTGAAGGGCGGATCCTTCTCTGTTTCATCTCCTTAAAAAGGCTCAATGCTTCCTCAACATCTCCTGATCTTCCAAAGCTGTCAATCAATGCAGTATATGTCCGCAAATCAGGCCCGGTTCCTCTCTCACCCATTTCTCTGAAAAATGTCTTGCATAAATCAAGCCTACCTACTTTCTTCAAACTGTTTATTAATGTATTATAAGAAATAGTATCTGGAGTGAGATTGGCATCCTTCAGGGAAGCAAATTTTTGGAGTAGATCATCTACTCGACCACACCTACCCAATACTGCCAAAATAGTATTATATGTCACCAAATCTGGGTTACATTTCAGAATCTTCATCTGATTGAATATCAGCAAAACTTTATCAACCTCTCTAAGTTCCCCAAAGGCAAATATCATCCTGTTCATAACTGTAATATTTCTAGGGAAGGTCAAATCTGAGATTTCCTTGAGAAAACTGAGCAAGAAATTATCATCATTTTTCCTCACTAAAGCCTCAGCAAGGATGAGAAATGGAGCTGAACTTATAGATTCACAAATTATCAGTAAATCCTTGAAACTTTGAGAAAGAATCTCAAGATCACGCTGTTCTACTGCAGCTTTCAGAAGGCAATTATATGCGCTAAGGCCTGGAAAGAAGGACTTATTGTGCAAAGACTGCAATAACCTAGACGCAGCTAGAAGATCTCCACCACTACATAATTTATCAATGTGACTTGCACATAGTCTTTCAGCGGAAGCTGTAGAATCCTCTGCATGAGAATGGATCTGATTCAAAATTTCATCAGATAAATCTAGAGAAGATGCTAGTGTTGCGATCGATTGATGATTTCCTTTGGAATTAGCTAGAATTCGGAAGAATGGGAAAATCCAGAACACTCCAACTGGGATGGATTTAATACAATTCTGTATTAGAAAGTCAGCCATTAAGCATAAACCAAAAAGCAAAATGAACAGTAACTAAATTAATTACTTTTTCAAAGCAATTTTACATCATTTCTAGCAATAAAAGATGTGTTGCTTAGGAATTTTGTTGAAATTGTTAACTGCCTACCAGAGAAACATAAAATGAACAGGAAACGTAATGTCCTTGTTTTATATTCTTCTCCAACTTGAAATGACAAAATTCAGGAGCCATCAATAATTATTTTAGAAGGTAAGTTGAAAACAAATTAGGCTTTGCATCTAATCATATGGATGTTGAATGATATAATGAAAATGCATTCCTGTTAAACCTCTTTAATGATTCAAATATTACCAGACAATTACGCAAGGGAAAAGGTTTCAGAACTCAACTTTGACCATTACAACTTTTACCCACCTATTAAAACAAGCAATTCAATACAAAAGCTTTTAACTAAGATATAACAAGATACACAAAAATGGGAACTACAATGACAGAAAGAACCAACTAAAAATCCTACTTATATTGATTTTAAAAGAAAAAATTAGCACAAAAAAACAAAAGATTGAAAAGAGAAGAAGAATTCATGTAATTAAACCCGAGTTACTGAAAGCCTGTAAATAATCACAGCTGCCACAGCTGCTCCCTTTTCTACTGCTGCTTAATCCACAATTCTACCACTCTCTAAAAAGTAATTAATCATTTTCCTATTCTCCTCACCTCCAATATAACAACCTCAATTCCAAAGTAGAATCCAATAAGATATGAAATCTTGATAGAATCACAAGTAGAACAATTAACTGTAACCCCACCCCCCAACCCCCCAAAAAAAGAGCTACAGAAACATTTCTGGATTTAAGCATGGAATAAACATAAAACTAAATATATAAGATCGAACAAAAAAAAAAAAAAAAAAAACCGAAACGTTACAGGAAATGAACGATAAATTACTGAAAACAGGACTCACATCTTCTGATTCTACACAGAGTAGCCAATGAATAAGGTTTATGGCAACTGGAACATGAATAATGAGGTAAAAACATTGCAATCCTCGCCTTAATTATGCATTTTGAAACAGCAGCAGCTAACATTTTCTCTGAAATATTTATGGTTCGATCAGCCTAGAATGCTGCTGGCTTCTTACCAGTGACAAACAATAGGGTTTTGGGGGTTTTTCAAATGAGAAGAAGATAATGAATGAATAGAATTTGGGAGAATACGGACTGAATTTTTAATAAACTTGAAATCGGAACACCGATATTGTAATATGTATTGGAAAACTTCAGAAACTTTATGAATACACCCCTTTACTTTTATAAAGTTGAAGTTTACTCCTTAATATATTTCCAATATGATAAAGAAAAATTCAAATGTAGCAAAAAAAAAAAAAGTATTCAAAGATATATTTTCAAAAGATTGACATAAAAGAATATATATATATATATATATATAAATTTTGTTGTTAGAGTTCATTTATTGTTATTCAAATTCAATATAATAATAATTCATATAACACTATAATATCCCGTGTAATATATTTAAATAAAATTTCAACATATTTAGTAAAAAAATTAAAGAATCATGTATCAAATTTTAAACTAAAGATTTCTATAATATTAGCTTTTTAAAAATTTATTTTTTTTAAAAAAAAAAAATCGAGCTATTAAGAGAAATCTCTCTTATGTAGGTTATTCAAACTCAAGATCTTGCTTAAAGGAAATTAAACTTCTTCTACTTACACCAACATATGTTCGTGTATATATCGCATCACATGTAATTGACCTTAGATCAAAAGATCTTAATCCAAAAAAAGCTTATACTTTGTTGTGTATAGTTTGTTGCTAAAATTACTATACTTTTGAGTTAATATTTTTGTAATTAACATCTCCTTAATGCAAATTTGAGTTGTGTAGGATCTCTTTACACTATTCAAAAAGAGTAAAGATACAATGGTGATAGATAGAGATAAATATTATATATATATATATATATATATATATTATTGGTGGTTCTTGCTTCAAATTAGGTTTACAAGCATTTAACATCAAAGCTTCTACTGATACATACCAAACTTAATTGCCTTCAAAAGTCTCACATTCTTTACTCTTGTAGCAAGCCAAAGGGGGTGAGATAGGGCATAATTGCAATTCCATCTTTTCAACAAGAAAAGTTTCTTGATGTATTTCCCATTAAAGATATCATAATCATACAAACTATGAAAACTTTTTATTAGGGCTCTCTTGTAAATTTAAGGAAAAAAAAAGTAAACATCATTATGAAGTTCATCAATAAAGGCATGGCAAAGATACCACCACCATCATTTTCAGCATTATCATCTCTAATTGTCATCATCATCTCTAATTGTCATCATCATCAAAATATAGATGAAAAACCAATTTAGGGACAATTTTATTTATTTATTTCAGATATACCAAAATATGCAACAAGAGAATCATCATATTACACTTAAAGAAGAAGGAGGAAAAGCAAAAGAATGCTTAACCTCATTACTACTAGGAGTTTGTTTAATCTCATAAGAAATGACTGGAAAAAAAAATCAGAAATTCAGAAGTAATTACTAGTAGTAAGTGATGATGGAGAGAGAGAGAGAGAGAGAGAGAGAGAGAGAACTCAAGATTTCCATGACTTATTGTTCTTCTTCTTCAATATCATCATCTTCTTCTGTAAAATTTAGAGCTTGACAGACCAACTCTTCATCAATGGAAAAATATGATTTCCTTCCTACTAACTCAGCAACTCTTTTAGCAGGCCCTGAATCCCTAGGAGTCTCAATCAAGCACCGAGTTGTCCTAATGCTCGGAAGCAAATCAGGCACAACAGAGATGGCGGTTGGTGGAATTTCCCACCGCTTTTTCACTCGGCCTTCTGTAGCAGCTGCTGAATTCTTGATTTCTGGCTGTGTGGGAGGAGTTGGACGAGACTTTCCAACAGATAAAGATCGTTTCTTGTCAAATCTCTTGCTCTCATCTTCATCCTGATCATTATTATTTTCAGGTAAAGATCTCTTTCTCATTGCTGATGCCTGATTCGTGCCCTGATTATTGTTATTATTATACCGACTTGCAACAATTCTTCCAGGCAGCTTCAATGGCTTCTTGTTCGTAGCAGCAGTTGATGATGATTTCTCTCCTTCTTTGATAAACAGCTTCTTTGGTTGAATGGAATTTACAATTGAATCTTCTCTTTTTACAGTCTTTCTTGATCCAACTGTTGTAGCAGCTTTTCTTGAAGCTTGAATCTTAGCAGCATTATTATTAGGTCTTCTTGATTTTGGGCTAATGCTTAAGAAGCTCTTTCTCCTTTCTTTAGTTGTTGTTGTTATCATCTTTTTTCTTCTTCTTCTTCCACAATATCTTGTAGCTTCCAAAAGCATGATTTTCGCCTGTTTTGAATTGCCTGAATTGGGGTTATTGCAGATTCCTGCTGCTTCCCGGCGGCTATGGCAATGGCACCTGCAGAAATCTCAACTGGTCCCAAACTCATGCCGCCCCTTCTCACCCCGGAACTGCCGTTAATAATCTCCGATGGCCCTATACTGAGACCCCTTCTTCTTGTCTGGACTTTGGATGACATAATAATAGCTTCTTCAACCTTTTTCTTCTCCTCGCCATTTTTGCTACTCTGTTTCTGCTCCATGAACTTGGCCGGAACAACCCTTCCTCCTCCTCCTCTCCTTTCAGCGGTTTTCACAAATTTCTCAGCCTTTTCAATCCTTAAAGCCTCCAATCTGGAAGACAGACGACTGATTTCCTTCTCAATTTCTTCAATTTCAAGATCAATATTCTTACCAGCATCACGAACATCTTCTTCATTTCCGGACTTCGATTTGGAACTCTGTGCCGTAGTCGATTTCACTCTCCCATTTTGATGATGAATCGGTTTGGAAGGCACATGGGATTTGATTGCCAAACGATTGTTCTCGAACAGAGGATTCTGATTTTCTTTACTTGAAAATGAATCCAATGATTCTGATGAACTAAAAAGAACTTGCTTCAAATGAGGCCAAGAAGATTTGAACATTGCTGATGAATCTTCCGATTCTCCATTGTCAAACGCTGCATTATCCCAAATCTGAAGATCTGTTGAATTCATGTTTTCTGGAAATCGTACAACACTCATTTTACTCAACTGGGTTTTTATCGAGACTTTTGACAAGATTCTTTGAGAAGAAGAAAGAAAATTGGAATTTTTCGATGAATTCTTGAAGGATTTCTTTGATTCTAAGAGTAATGGGGGAAATTTTAGGTGAGAATTTTGGGGGGGTTTTTGTATTTTTTGAGTTTTCTGACCGTTGGAGAAAAATCAAAACGTTGTGGGTGCCCTGCTTCATCATGGCCGTTGGATTATAAAACGGCTATCGTAGACGCTCCGATTTGATTTAAAGGTAAATGGATCAATCAAGCGGAACTTAATTTGCTTTGATTAACAAAACCGGGCGCGTCCGATAGCAATTAAATATGTCGGCCCAATATAATAAGGCTTTATGGCCCTTTTTTCAAATTCTGTCAAAAAAAAAAAAAAAAAAAAACTAATTAGAGTAAAACAAGGTCTAAATATAGGATAGTTCTATTTAAGTTTTGAGCGATTTGAATTTTGTGTATAAAAAAATAATTACGAAGAAAATACATTTTTTGAAAATGGAATTCGACTCGATTCAATTCTAAATTAATCAAAATCTAACGTGACTTAAATCGAGAGGTTAAACAAAAACTTCAGATAATGGGTGTGAATAGAAAAAAGGTTCATAAGTAGTTGTTAATTCAGTTGAAGTTACCAAATTTTAAGAGGTCGATATTAATTTATGCCGAATTGTTCCACCACTGTATTTTCTAAATGAACCAGAACCAATTTAAATTGAACTTGCAAAAGATGTGCTACATAATGAATACGTTTATTATTTCAAATGATTCATATTGTCAAGTATACCCATTCCAAATTTCAGTCCAATTAAATAATCGGTGACTGCCAATATATCTCGTGGTAACAAAAATGTATTGTTCAGGGGTATATCAAGGTTTAGTCTTTGTCGACCAATCATTTCTAATTCACATTTGTTGAAAGAATTTTTTTTTTTTTACAATTCCTTATATAAGGATTTAGAAAATACCGGATCTCCACCTACACAAGCAAATTGTTGATAAAACTCCAAAATGACATTTTCCAATATCGAGTGGTTAAACAAAAAAAAAAAAAAAAATAATAATGACTAAGGCTCTTGATTTGAAACGAGATAAGTGGTTTCTAAATGTTACACCGTTTCTGAATTTAACATTCGTTTTGAAGATCATATAAAAATTATGATGGTCTTATCACGAGTGAAAATTAGACTTAATAGGTATAATCCAAATTAATTAAAATGGTGACTCTCATATTACCCCGTTATTAATTTTTTTTTAATTCAAAAAAATACAAGGGAATTTTAAATTTCACTTATGAATTAAAAGAAAATCAGGAGGAAAAAGGTCCATCTCCTTCTGTATACTCTACAATTACCTCTTCAAAAACATACAAAAAACTTCTGAGTAATCTTGAAAATTTAAAGAAATACTTTTATTCATACTACATAGAACACAAAGTTTATATATATATATATATATATATATATATATATATATATATTTATTTCATGCATGAATATATAATTTATTTCCCAAATTTATGAATATATATATATATAGGTCAAGATATCAATCCATCAGTGCAAAGCCATTCACCAACAAAGATTCTGCTGCAATTTAGATTTGGATTCAAAGCATTGAAGAACTCTATTGTCAAGTCGCCATTCTGGGCAATGCTGGAGCAAGTATCACCACTTTTTGCTCCATATATCTTGTCGCAGACCAGAACTCCATTGCCTAATATCGTGAAGGAAAAAAAAAAAAAAGGTGTTAGTTTGATTATTACACGAGATATCCTAGATGAATATCAATATGGACGTACCTTTTTTAAGGTATTCGGACTAATTCTTATTCGAGTGCAAGGGCCTAAACTAATTTTTATTTAGGTCGAGTTCCCTTGCAGGAAGTAACTCTAGCCGTGAAAAGGTAATAACCTAATTAGTGTGACTTGTCATACTTAGGTGTCTCACATGATTTGCCAAGTGAGAGATATGAGTTCAACATATACCAAAGACAACTTTATACCACAATTTCAATTATATGTTGTAGTTTTAAGAGTTTCCTCCCACAAATCCTTCCTGAATTAGTCAATGAGAATACGATCACTAAAAAGCAAATCTAACCCAAATTTTAAAAAATTACATACATAAGTATTGACTTTGACCCACAACCTCACTTGAATCAAAAGAACCTCTTACTAACTTACTTAGACTTTGGAATTTTTATGTGTTATTTAATCGTGTTTATATATATATATATATATATGTATGATACTAATAACTTGTTGATTTAAATGGTATAAAGATTGATTTTTTAAAAATAAGATATCTAATTTGATTCTTGTAATAAAGAAATAATTGTTGATATTTAACCTCATTCAACTTCCAAATACTCAAATTTCAATATATATATATATTTGTTTCTAATATGAATTGGTCAAGGAATATCAAAGATCAAATTAATTTAACTTACTTACCCTTAATAACCCTGCTTTCAGCAATGGAGATCATGATGAAGAGAAGAAAGAGCAACAAATATCCAAAGCTCAGAAAAATGGCGGCCTTGTTGTTTGCCATTGTTATGTGAACTGTAAATTTTATGTTCTTTGAGATTGTTTTCTGTGATATTTATACAAGAAATTGCAAAAAAATGAAACAACATAGTTTTTGGAGTCTCACAAGGTGGCCTGCTTATTAAATAGGGGCAATATGCGTATAAAACTAATGTATAGTCAAAACTTTTTTTCTTTTTTTTTTTAGACATAAGAATTATCATTATATTCATTGGTGGGATGGAATGACGAATTAAGCAAGGAAAATTTGGATATTCTTAGTTGCAATACTTTCAATTCTAGTTTTTATCAAACCTTTGAATGTGTATTATAAATACTACCTGAAGTTAAAGGTTTGTATCAAGTTTGATAATTACTATAAATGTCATGTGAAAATAAAAATAAGACTTTCTCTCGATAATCGCTATAAACATCATGTAAAAACAAAGATAAAACTTTCTCTCAAGCAAAAATTAAACTCTGAGTGTAACACAAAGTTCAATTTGAATTAGTCGAAACAATAGATTTAAATATAGATAGTCTAACAAAAAATAAAATAAAATTTTATCGATTAAACGAATTATAACCTAGAACAAAATATGTTAAACTGATTATAATCTAAATTGAATTTAAATTACTGGAAATAGTAACTATTATGAATATATATATATATCTTGAATTTAAATTACTGGAAATAGTAACTATTATGAATATATATATATAATAGTGGACACTAGGATTACTTGGGATATTTTATGGACAATTAGACAATATTGATACTTTCTTCTAATCAAGAAATTGCCTTAGCCTTTCCGGGTCCAAATGAAAGCTATATCCATCAACCCAAAAGTGCATTGGCTTCTTAAGGCAATAGGATAAGGAAAAAAACAAATGATATATATATATATATAATGGTTGCTGTGAGAACTCAACATATAATAAGAAAAGTTCACCATTATTGAGTCTTCAATATCATTTGATTTCTTGCCTCTTTTCTGCAAACTACAAACCTGAAGCTCCATCTGATTCACACACAGTTTTGGATCCTTATCCATTTTCCTCAACATTTCAGTCACTCTTTATCATTCAGATCTGAACAACACAATTTTCCGATTATCTTCCTTTTCAGTTGTGCAGAAATTACCATCAATAATATCTTTGGAAAACATAACAAATTAAGTAAAGATGCGGCAAAAGTAACTGAATGGAATAAGATTTTCTGAATTTCCTTGTTCTGGGACACAAAATTTACAATATATTTACACTCGCATCACCAGTTTATTTTTCATTTTTGTGTACTTTCCCGGTCCGATCCAGTCAAAAAACCGGCGATCTAAGTCGTTCAAATTCCGATTGTACTCATTTACCATCGTCGGCGGCAAGCTATTGACCGGCCGAAAGCATTTAGACGAACTTCAAGCTCGAAATCTCCTTCCGTCTCATCTAATAAATAATCCACACATTCCGGCGATCTGAAACCTAATTAATTAGCTTTGTCCCCAGCAATTCAAATACATAACTTGTCGGAGAGAATCATCAGCTTGTTTCCTCCTATCTTCTCCGTTTTCACTCCCGATGAAACCTCCGACATCGGAGCCGAGCATGCTTGACATCGGCCGGAGATCAACGCCGTCGCCGGCGGAAGATAGCAATCGTTTTTTGTTGTGATTTAGAGACTTGAGACCAGATTTCCATTTATGGCTTTGATCAGTGTGGCCGTTGACGACGGCGACGCTGGCAGCCATCCACACGCGGTTAATATAACTCATATCTTTGTTCTGAGGTGTTTTTTTAATAATCACTTAATAATAATAGTAATAATTCTTACGAATTGTTTGAGCTGTGAGCGAATTTTAATGGAGGAGAAGGGCTCTATTTATAGAGAAAGGGAGCAAAAGCGGTTTCAACTAAACCGGGCGGTTTAAGAATGTATAGTTGCCGGCGGGTTTTCGGTTACTGTAGTTGGGTTTTTTGGACATGTCCGTACCAAGGTTTCTCGTGAGTTCTCCTGATATTTTCACTATTACTCTTAATTTATTCTAAAATGATTTCTTTTTCTAAAAAAACTTAAATATGTTGGGATCAAATGTCTCACACTCAGTCACTGAGCTTCTATTAAATAGTCTTAAATCTTAAATGACACATTTCAAACCTGTAAGATTTACATAAAGTGGGATAAAGTGAATAATATTATTAAGTTTTTTATAACACGATACTCGCGATGAAGCGTGTTTATAGATTTGAATCTACATCTAAAGTGTATTAAAATAAATAATATTATTGAGTTATTTAATAAAATTCTTTTTTAGATTATTATTTTTTAATAAAGTCTTTTTAAATTTAATATCTTATTGTCTTTGACTTTTATCAATACTAAAAAGATCATATTAACATTGTTGTAATGATAACGTATTATAGCTTACAAAAAAAATGATAAAGTGTTATAAGTAGCTTAGTGATATCGTTTGCTATAACATATTTTATTGCACTTCATAACTTTAAAATATGTCTTTAAATAAAAGATTTTAAAATTTTAACTAATAATCCCTCAAAAATCTCATATGTGAACTATATGAAAACCTAATTTATAATATATATATATATATATAAACCCCAATGCGTGGGTAAATTAATATGGTCTCTTAGTTTAAGTTAGATTACGGTTTCAAATCTATACTCACGTATGCAGTTGTTTAAAATTTTGAGGTAAAGCTTCAAGCAAAGGACCAACTCAGTTCAAATTGGATTAGCTTAAAGGCAATTGATGTAATTGAAGGACTCTCGTTCCTATTCGAGGTGGTCTTCCGCCAAATCGAAACTTTCTTATCATGTAAAACGAAAGGGGAGATTCCTCCCAAAGAAGCATTGATGCTTAAAATCAATAAACAACTCAAGTATTATAACTATAAAACAAAAAAAGAAAAAGATACCTTTTGTATGGCGAGCGTGAATCCTTTTATTGGCGCATATATCAAGAGGTTTATTCAATAATATCCCGATGTGAGATATAAATAATGTTTGTAAGAAGACAATTATCTCTTTAATCATGTTCAACCCTTTAATTAGGTTGTGTTTATCGTGCTTATGACTAAGTCTGTTGGTAATTATATGTATTATTACAAATATATATTATATATCAACAATCTCTCATAATTTGTGACTCATCTATAACAACTTTGCAATAAAGTAAAATTATATATATTATGGAAGAAAATATATTTATGTTTTCTAAATACACTTTCTAATGACAAAAAGTAATGTAAATATCACGAGATATATAGCACGAGAAATAGGTGTGGAAAGATCCAAGATAGGTAGCACTGTAGCAATGATGTGTTAGAAGAGGTGGGGATAGGTGGCAATCCAATCTCAATCTATCCTTCATTTATTGACTCATCCTTTTTCTAACCAATAGATATCCACCAGGTTCTCTGTACACTCTCTTTTCTTTTTTCTTTTTTTTTGTCATTTTAAAAAAGGTTGTGGTAGGCCCCACTTTGTTTGTCCCTACTGTTTCCTCGAAGGGGCAGTCTCGGAGTCTGTGCATTTAACCAGGGCTAAGGTTGTCTTTTTATTCCAATATAGGTCGAAAGTTTAACAACACGACAAAAAGACAGACACGTGGGAAGGGATGGGGAAAGGTGTGGGGAATCAGCTTCACGTGACTGGAGTTACTTTCTGTTAAAACGTTTCTTGGAGTTTACCGTGAATGACTTTTACTTGGGAAGATTGTCCAATTTGTCCTCAACTTTTTGGTATTTCTTTTTTACCCCCAAATATATATTATATATATTGTATTAAAAAAAAAAAAGTATTGGTAATTTTGTCCCCTTTAGATATAATGTCCCTACCAACAATTTGGTGGTCCAACAATTCTTTTTTTCCGATTTTAAATTAATTGAAATCTAAAATAATTATCGAATGTCACAAAATTATATAAAAAAAATTTAAAAAAAAAACTTAATAAGGTCCCTCCTTTATTATATTTTTTTATGTAAAAACATGTCAATAAAATTTCTTCAAAATATTAAATTTAACATAAAAAGTGAGGTTGATGATTCAAATCTCAAATCAAATATGAATTTATTTAAAATTTGAAGTTAAAACTTTTTCTCGTAATAAACCAACCTGACTTTAATATGAATTAATCTAAAACACCTCATATAATTTGAAACGCATCTAAAACTCCTAGTAAAAAAAAATCAATTCAAAAGAATCTTATTGAAAAAAGAAAATCAATATTATCATATATATATATATATATATATATAATGGGACCATATCAATTAATATTCTATAATAATAATGATAACAAATTGTTGTTATCAAAATGAGAAGGACACTTGTAATTTACCAAAAAAAAGGCAGAGAAGGACACTTGTAAAAGATAAAGGAAAAGATAAAAGAACTTAGAATTTTTTTTTTTTTTTTTGATGAGATATTCATTAAAATAAAAAACAATATAAAAGTGAATGACTAAAATCATTCACGGAAATACAAAGCATCAACCTAAAACTAGGTGGTGCAGAAAAAACACCAACTTAAAACTAAGTGGCGTAGAGAGCAAACTCAATCTAAACAAATTAGGTGAGTCAAAGAAAGCAGAAAATAAATTACGAAAAAAAAAAAAAAGCGAAAAACAACGGATATTCTGTCTAAATCTAGGGTCTTCATACTATCGATTTCAAATCTCATTTGCGAAAGGAGTTCGATTTTGTCTTATTTCTTCAACAGTAGTCTAATCCATCCTGGGCGCATCAAAGATTTCATAGAATACCTAAAAAGAAAACCAAATACGAATACAAACAAAGGGCCCAAATCTAATCCGGGTTTATAATTTTTTTCTTCTAAAAGAAGAAAAATCTGATATGTAAATACCAATAAGAAACTAAGCATATGAGATGATAAAGATAACAAAAATACCAAAGAAATAGATGAAAAAACAAAACAAAACAAAAACCAAAAAACAAAAAAATAACAAAAAACAGTAAAAATTAGTCCGACCAAGGGAAAAGCTTTACCCAAATTAAATTTCTCCCTTGCCAAGGAGAAAGAGAAGTGGTGGCTGGCCAGAACTTAGAATCCTTAATAATTGTAAACTTTGTCCTAATTTTTAATTAAATACTTTTATCACATAATTGAAAGTGACAATTCCTTGTCTTCATAATAAATAAATAGACCACCACCACTATGGGGGGGCCCTTTTTCAATGATGGTGAGATTGGAAAAATATTCAACTCTTCCTTATCTTTATCTTTATTTTGGTCCATACCTAACCAATATTATAATAAAATAATAATAATAGACTAGCATGTACAATTTTATAAAATTATTTTTTATTAATATAATTAGTAACACTTCCATTTATTTATGATACAAAAATTACGAATTTTAAATAAATTAGATCTAAAACAAATCTAGAATTTGTTAAAAAAAAAAAATTGTAATTATTATAATAATAATAGCTATGACTTTATTTATTGAATAAAAGGAAATCTTGATGGTGCTTTCATGTCATAATCATAGTCCCAAAGCTTTTCTTGTCCTCTTAATTTTTGCTAGTGTGGTGGATATTGAACACTATTATAATATACATATATATTATATATTGTGTGAAAATTTTAAAAACATAAATTTAATTCCTTTTTATTTACTTAAATTTATAGAAAAAGTCCTAAATTTATCCTTTTTGTGATTTGGTATCATTATCGACTACTTCAAAAAGAATGTATGAGAGTAGACTCCCAAAACTACAACACTCAGTCCCTCACTTGGCCTAGGCTATCACTTTTTTCACTTAAATTTACTCTTTTTTTTATTAGATTATTTAGTATCCGAAGCTATCACTGATTATTAATTTAAATTTGGGTTGAGTTAGATCCGTAAAAGCCAAACTTTTACTTGGTTGTTATATGACACTCACATCGAATGTCGAACTCTCAATCTTATAATACATTTTTATTACATTTTCTTATTGTATCAAATCAAAGACTTTGCTTAAACTTACTCTTTACTACCTCGTTTTAACAAAAAGAAAAAGATATAAAAAGGAATTTGAAAGGCCATGGGAAAGGAACAGAAAAATATGTTGGTTTTGATGAAACCAGGGGCAAAAAGAAAGAACCGTTTAAATCCAACCCAAAATAACCAACAAAAATTGTGGCCGTACAAGGCTGAAAGGAGAATGAAGAATGTAGTAAAGTAACTTAAACTTTGGAAAAAACCAGCAGCGCTCTAGCGGCGGCGGCGGCGGCGGCTGAACGCTGGCACATAGAGGTACAAACAGGATTTTTTTTTAGTAATAAATACACCAAAAGTGTAATAATCCTTGTAAAATAATTATTATTTAATTTTATTCCTACTTTTATTGAGAGACTAAAATAAGAGTTTAAATTAGAAAAAGAAAATTAAATATTGTGTAAAATGAAGACAATACAAATAATTGACACCTTGTCAGGCCCATTGGTAACATTACTAGGAACTTAATTAAAGCTACAATTAAAATATTAGATAACCTTATTAATGGGTTTTTTAGGATTCTATTAAAAAACTATAATATCATAAGTGGCTGTCAAAGGGAGATTTTAGGGGATTCGAATATCAGTTCAGATTCAGGAGAGATATCACTTTTTCTTCGATTTCTTTATTTATTTATTTATTTTAAATAATAATAAAAACCACTTTCTTGATCTCAAACAAAACTAGTGGTTGAAAAGTTAGAACTAGAAAATATCCCAATAATCGAAATATAATAATTTATTTATGTAATTCCATCCTTATTGTTTTATAATTTTTTATCCTCAATTTATTAGCTATAATAATTTTTTATTTGTTGAAAAAAAAAACAATTTGAGAAAAATAATAGATAACATTTGGTAGTCGAAATCTAAATAAGTTATTTTTTGAATTACAAAATAACGGCTAAAATATAGAAAATAAAAATAAAAAATATAATTCAAGTAAATAACTTTTTGAAGTCATAGAATAAAAGTATATCTTTGGAAATATTTAAAAAATAATCTGAAATTGATAAAATGAAGTAAAATGATTTATGATAATGTTTTAAAATAGAATTTTAAGTAAATAATTTTTTAAATTATAAAATAGATGTGGAAAATAAAAAAAAAGTCATTGGAAATACTTGAAATCAAAGTTTTTGATTAAATAAATAATAAAAAAAATTTTCCAAAATAACAATGGAAATGAGAAACAAAATTGATAATATTTGATTTTTTTTTTTTTTAACAAAATTGGAAGAACCGCAATAAGCTTCATTTTCTTTTGAGTGAAATCAGACAACGCCATTGAAGATCAAAGAGAAACAAACACTGGAAAAAACTACAACTAAACCAAGCACTATGAATGTCAGATTTTAAAACAAACTGTATAAAGAATAACTCCCCTGAGATTCCATCAGGATGAAAATGTGTCATGTTGAGTCCTAGTAGTATTCATCATCATAGTAGTCATAGCTTGTCGTGATGAGAAGGGCCTCCAGCTGCCTGTCCAAAGTTGGTACCTCCATGGTGTTCTGTTCAATGGCAGAAAGGAATTTAATTTTGCACAACACTAAAATATACTTTCAACTGGTAGCTTAAGTAACAGTTACGAACCATTATAACGGGCTAAATACCTCTCAAGTGAAAAGCCAAACCATGTAATTAACAGTTTGACAAATGACCCTCTGGTGAAATGGTCCAAAAAATTTCCAAAAACCTTATGTCTTGATAAGAAAGAAGGGTCAGAACAGGTGCAAATTAACTTCCTTAGAATTATTGAGATGAGAACATGACAACAACGTACCTTTGAAGTCATTGAAGTAGGTTTTGCAAAGTTAAAACTGGCTACATCAAGATCCTGCAAAAGAAAGGGTGGTTGAACCCAAGTTCTAGATTATTAGCAAGGTTGTGAATTTTTTCTCATACTGAAAGCAGTAATTGTGTTGCAAAGAAAAATATCCTTATTTACATACCCAATAGCAAAAATCTACCATAAAATAAGCATTCAATCTTCTCATATAATGGATTTATATAGTTTGTCAGAGCTCTTTTGAATTCCAATGATCAAAAACATGCAAGTCCAACAAGGCATTATAATGCCCCTTCTCTATCTCATCTTCTCCCACCTGATGAAGGAGAAGAGTTTCAATGATGAAATCTTCCCAATCAATCTCTACTTGCTTTTTTCTTCTTCTTTTTTTACTGTCATTTACACAGTTCGAGTTGCTAACATCAACATCTAAATTGGCAGAACCAGATTCTGATGGAAACATAATTCTCTGAATCCGCAACTTAGCAGCCTTTATCTTTTCTCTCCTCCTTCCATAAACTATTTTTCCTTTATCAAAAGATGGAGGATTAGCATCCAGTCCAACATCTTCCTCCAATATTTGCTTCAGAAGAAGCTCTTTGCTGAGTCTTGATTTGCCTGTCCACCATTCTCTACAAGCATGAAGGTCATATACTCTCTCACTTATTCTCTTATTTGAGTCCCCTGTCTCTACTCCAGTGTTTACCGTATGAGCTTCATTTAAAAACTTGGAATACACCATGGCCAGGCATTCATGTGAAATCGAGAGATTACTTGGACCTTCGGTTCCTTGGGTCCAGGAATCCTTAACCTTGAAGTACTGAGAATCATTCTCTCTGTCATAAGAATCAAATGAATAACATATTTCATCATTCAAACAGTCGCTTATTATATCATCAAGAGCAATTCCAACATGCTTCATTCCACCCTGGTCTGACACAGACTTCAACTCCATATACTGAATTATGAATGGTGCATTCTTTATAATATTCTTAACTGTAACATCTTTGCCCCAGGGTAAGACCTTTGCAACTTTTACCAGTCTTTCCAAAAGCTCCTTATATCTCTTATTACAAGTATGAACAGATACATGTAGCTCTTTTGCCACATTTTCCATCTTTACTTCCAGTTGATTCAATTCAGCAACAAACACCAAAATAGCAGCCACCATAGGGACTGGCCTCCTACCTGTAGTCAAAAACCACTTCATTGAACATTGCACCAAAAACACCCCTTGCTTTATTAGTCTCTCAGTCACATCCTCAGGAATCTCATTGAAGCTAGGACACGTTTTAATTGACCGTTTAAACAACTTTACAATATCAACTTCTGGCAATTTCAAGTCAATAAAGTTTACAACACGATTCACCATTCGCCCCAACTCACAGGTATCACAACCAACCACATCGGCTACTTGAACCATGGGCAATAGTTTATCATCTTTCCTCATCACAACATAAGCACAAGCACCAATGAATACTGGAAACCACCTGCCTTGACCATATTCCCCTTCAGTTATTCTCTCAACCATGGCCTTAACTTCAGTGGATCTTGCCTCTGACAATCCTAACTTAAAGCTCAAATCTTCTATCAACTTTTGACCCTCGTAAACTTTAGTTTCCTTATAGCTATAAACATTGCCTGTCCCTGCAGTGCCCACACGGACATAGGTGCCAACAGGACCAGAAATGCCCCCAAAATGGGTCTGGAAATTGTCAAAATCTTGAACCACACCACATGAAAAGCATACCAAATTTCCCGTTTCATCATCCGGAACCACAGTTCTATTCCCACAACTCTTGCAAGCTCGAGAGGACTGCATTGCTGGATCAAAAGGAACCACTATTGCCATAAGAAATCAAGAAAAAATAAAAATTTCAACAACTATCAAAATAATGATAAGCAAAATTGGACAAAAATCAAGTCTCTAATTGCCAATTAAACTATGCTATCAACCTAATACCCAATACTTATCTAAGATTAGGGGTTTCCAAAATGTTTCCTTTTCCGTGAAATTATAACACATGGAATACAAAGAAGATTAATAGCAATAATAATAACAATAATAATAATAATAATAATAATAATAATAATAATAATAATAATAATAATAATAATAATAATAATAATAATAATAATAATAATAATAATAATAATAATAATAATAATAATATTAAGAACTGAAATCATCCTAACCTACCTGTCGGCAGAGAGAGCGCAAGAGCGAGGGAAGGAGAGACTGTAGTCCCTGGCGGTAAAATCCTGGAGACTACCTATCAAATATGAAGGGTCTATCAACGTAAATCATCAACCAAAGTTTCTTAATGTAGAAAGTGAGTGTTTACTTCCATTTTGCATAAGATTCACTTCTAAAGTTCTTGTTGTTTAAGTTCATACTCTCGCAAGAAGCAGAACAAGGGGATGGATATGGATATGGAGATGGAGATGCGGGCGACTTAAAACTAATGATATTCATATGATTCATAGATTCTAAAAATGCGTAATCTCTTGCAAATTCAAGTTCATGACATGAACATAACAAAGACGAGCATGTTTCATTCATGAAGAGCTCAGTGTTGAATATACCTAGTTGCACTTCTGTTGATACTTATGGCATCAAAAAGCCATGGAAAAGCCCCCTCCAAAAGATATCAAAAATCATTTTTCATGAGTATCTAAAAAGATATCTCTATGGAAGCTTGTCAAAGATGAGCAGAACATGAAGTTCAGAGAGACTAAGCTAAATAATGAACTCAATCAAGGGTAACTTGCAAGATTTTGTTTCAATTCTTGATAGGTGGAAGGAACAGCCCAAAGTTATATGTCACTTCTTACAATCTAATCACTATGATTCTACTGCTTCCACACATGTTCTTAAGATGAACTCAGAAAGTAATTCAAGATATTCTACACTGAACATAGCCAAAACCCCAGCATGAAATTTTTTAAACATTAACATATGTCTTCATAATTCATGCCCAGAACAACATTTTCCTTATTCCATAACTAGTGTAAACAAAATCCAATTCTCTGCAAGAAATACAGCATTGTAATTCAATATTTTCCCCCAAAACTTAAGCAAAACTAAGAGTACTTAATATATATGTATCATCACAAAAACAGATAACATTTCATATATAAATTATATGAACAAATTGCAAAAAGTACCTATGAACCAAGGCCACCTAACGGGCTTCTTTGGAACTTCTTTAGTCAATGGCCTGAACCTATCAGGCATAGTACTCTCTCCACGAGCAACCTCTTCAAATTTATCCAAACCACTCTCAGTACTCCCTCCACCATTCTCCTCGGCATTAACAAAGAAAGAAAATTTTGATTTCTTATAACATGGTAACCTCAAATTCCTGCAAGAAAACCCAGAAAAATTTTAGGTCTGCTCAAGCTTATAGAGCTTCCCATTGGTTAAAGAAGAGGGAAATCGAGTCAGGATTCTTCCAGAGGTTGTATAAAGAAGAGATTTTGTGAAGCTGAATTGATTTTGAAGGTTTTGAGAACTGGGTTTGGAGAGAAAACTGCAGAAAGATTCATTGCATAATCTTAATATTCACGAATGAGGAGGGTTTTGGGCGGCTCCGCTTATCATTCAATTCTTGAGTGTACAGCTAAAGACTGAAAAAACGTTCGGGTTTGGATATAACCCAGTATATCCGGTTGACCCGAATTTTATTTTTCTTTCCTGTAACGGATCCGCCAAGAAAATAACAAACCAGAGATGGCTTCTTACACTTCAAACTACCTTCGTTTGCTTTCTCAGACAAAGCGCTTAGCTTCTCACGTCAACCATGGCCGTCACAAGGAAGCTCTAGCTTTATTTCACCATATTCACTCTTCACTGTGCCTTTCTCTTGATCCCCATGTCTTTCCTCTGGCACTCAAGTCCTGTTCGCACATCGCACCTCCATTGTCCTTATATGGGCACTTTCATTCAATCACTAGCCCAGAAATTGTCTTTTATTTCAAACCCATTTGTGGGTTGTGCTCTTGTAGATATGTACGGTAAATGTGTATCAATTTCTAGTGCACGTCAGTTGTTTGATGAAATTCCCGAACGAAATGCTGTTGTTTGGAACTCGATGATTTCGCTTTATGCCCATTCTAAAAAACTGTCCAAGGCCTTGGAATTGTTTGAATTTATGGAGGTTTTTCCGCCTGTTTCGATCTTTAATTCAATTATGGTGGGGTTGTTGGAAACGGATGATGGGTTCTTTAAAAACCCCTATGGACTATGCTATCAACCTAATACCCAATACTCATCTAAGATTAAGGGTTTCCAAAACGTTTCCTTTTTGTTAGAATTTAACGATAATAACATTTATATCCATGAAATTATACCACATATGGAAATTATGGAATACAAAGAAGATTAATAATAATAATAATAATAATAATATAATAAGAATTGAAATCATCCTAACCTGTCGTAGACTGTAGTCCCAGGCGGTAAAAACCTGGAGGCGCAACAACACCTTGCCGAAGGGAGGAGCAGCTAGGAACGGAAGGATACAAAGAGAATGGGGAGGAAGGGTGGGCTAAGCAATATAGACAAATCGGGAGGAGAGCGACTCGAGGATGAAGGAATTCCGATCGATGAATCTAAGTTCAGGACTTAGATTCGAACAAATTAAGCTGATCAATCGATGATGAAGAAGACGAAGGGGGAAAAACATGCCGCCAGCTACTACGGGCAACTTTATCAGTATTTTTTATATATATATATATTATGGTTTGTATTTTTAAATATTTTTAAAAAATATTGTTAAAAATAATGATAATTTAATTAACATAATATTTTTATAAATGCTTTAGAGATTTTTTTTTTTAATAAAATATATTAAGTTCTCTTATATTGATCCGACAAATATTAGTAAATATGTTTTTTTTTAACTATTATTTTATGAATTTTTTTTCTAAAAATATTTATAATATCATTAATTTGAAGCCAAAATCGATTAAAACAAATAATATTATCCACTTTTCTTTATAAAAAAATTAAAATTTTGCTTTAAAAAAAACATTAAAAAAAATTTTTCATGCCACATCTGTAAAAATTAATTAAAAATTATATTTTTTTTAAAAAAAAATTAATATTTCTGTTCATTTTGTAATCTGTTTTCATAATATTCTGCTTTTATATTAAAATAAATAATTAAAAATTAATTTTTGACAAAACATTCTATAGATTCCTTTTTTTTCGAAAAATACTTCTTGAGATAACACTAAATTCTAATGATGATTTGAAATATTAAATTTTTTCACCCATAAAATAAAGTGAACATTTTTATAAAGAAGTTGAAATATCTTCTCATTAATTTCCAATATACGAAGGAATACGTAGGCTATACAGACAGTATTTTATTACACATATGTAGTGCCATGATTTCAGTCTATAATATACAGTAAACCAAATTAAAAAAAGCTTATGAACATAAACACTTCTTTGCTCTATAAACTTCAAGATCGCATTCATCGCGTTAGACACAGCATTGTTTCCACATGATTGTACGAAACCTCTGTAGCATCAGCAATGTCAAACCTTCCTGAAACTCTATGCCATGATCTGCACCTGCATTTCTGGTAAATAAACAGATAGGATATGTTGCAATACAGAACAAGAAGATCAAACACAGTACACACAAAAAAAAGGATCAATACTGGCAACATTATATAGCCTCAGAAGAATCCAGTAAGTTCATACTGGGATGTAGTAACCCAAGTAGGTTCTCCCTTGTTACAGGGACTTGAGGTCAACTACACCTCATATAGGTGGATTTCTCATCCTAGACCATAGTTAATGTCATAAAAGTCTGGTTTTATTACTGGAATTTAGTGCTGTCATTTAACTCCAATCTCGTGGCATGTAAAAGAGACAAAGCTGATGTCAACACACATTTTTATGAGTCATTCAGACCCTAAACCCACAAACAATTTAAAGGGCAAGAGTATAGTGAAACTCAATCTTCAAACTTCTAAAATTAAAGAATAGAAAAAACACAGTAATGGACTTATAAGCAAAATTCTCATTGCATCAGTAAAATCCATATTATCATATGAATGTAGCTTCACCAAGTAGGTTCTCTCTGCAAAGCAGAGTCTTGCCTCCACATACACCTCATTTTACATGGATTATATCATCAAAGGCATCAGGGATATGTAATATGATAAAATAGCACAAAAAATTATAACCACAGTGACTTGATTAAACTGATCAGTCTCAGATAAATCCCTTAGAAAAAATATAATTTCATGCTTTGCTGTAACAAAGCTCAAATACTATCCAGCGTACAAAGAGTATCATCATTGAATCTAACCAGTTATTTGTATAAAAACGAAGAAATTTATGCAAAATTCAGATTGAAAAAAACTTTAAAGAAGTTAAATAGGATTTTTCTAATCAGCATAGTTATATATACAACAAAATTGGCTCAGACAAATATGGACAGCTCTATCAATCAAGAATTTTCTGAAGCAGAACTGGCATTTAAAGCTGAAATTTCATCATCACAGCCAAGAAATATTTACCAATTAGAACAGAAACCTAACCCTAATCATTTAGACATACTAGATTCAACATTATCGCTTGTGCAAAGAAGAAACAAAAAAATGAATTTTTTGGTTGGCTCATATCAAGAAATTCAACCATATTTTGAGTTATACATCAGAGATTTCTCTCAGAAGCGCGGATAAATCCAATTTAATCATAGCCAAAACGTTAAAAAAGAGAAATCAAATAAACCTTTAGCGAATGTTCTTAGAGGTAAAACAATGGATAAAGTAGTTGCCTTTCCCCCACGTTGACACCGCAATTAAATTTTTGCCTCTATGACTAGACCTTTTTCCAACTGCAACAAGAAAAAAAGCTTAAGGTGTGAGAGGCAAAATTACTCATTTAAAACATAAAAAAATTCATAGCAAAAGAAATGTTGCCGTTATTTTGACACAGCTCAGTCGTGGAAGAGGTACAAAATCAACTGAACTGCAACACTAAACGGCAGCAATCTAGCACGAGCTTTGGGGCAATCATCTTCATATCAGATTATTCAGAGCAGCCCGGGAGGCTACGTGCAATCATCGAAGCTTACAACAAACAAACCCAAAAATACATAAATAAAAAGATATCTTCATATTTCTGTGCGATGAGCTGGTGTACAATGGTGAGGAAAAGAAAAGGGAGAACTAGGGTTTATAAAGATGTCTGAAACCCTAAAATTAGGGTTTATTAAGCGGAATGCAGAGCCCGTTGGAGAATTTTGGGCCCGAAATTTTTCTTAGGGCTCCAGTTTTTAAGTCCAAGCATACAAATTTATTTTAAATATAATAATTATAGCTAAATAATTAGTGATTTTGATTAAATCATACAAATTTTTAAATTTTAATTTTTTTTTATAAAATTTGTTAAAAATATATTTTTTTTTACTAAGAAAGTTTATTATTTAAAAGAGAATAAATAATTTATAAATAATTTTTAAAAATAAATTTATTTGTAACTAAATTTACTAAATTTTTTTTTTTAAAATTTTGTAATTAACAGTTATCACGTAAACATTTACATAATTTAAAATTTTGTAATTAAAAATGAATTGACATTTTCTTTTTTTCCTTTTTTTAAAATTGGTTTTCTAAAACATTTTTGTTAAATAATTTTGACAAATATGATAGATAAAATATTTTACATATGTGAACATGAAATACCCTTTTCCATGATTTAGAAGAAAAAGAAAAATGAGACTTTTATTTTATTATTTAAAGTATTAAATTATTCCTTTTATTCTAATTTACAAAATTTTCTAATATATATTAAAGAAAAAAAAAAGTAAAGAAATCTCAAGGCGCAAGTGAATTAGTAAGGAGAATTCAAATTCTAAATCATGTATGTAGCGATTTAAAATTTGAGACTCGAACTATAATTAATATAAATGTGAATTGATTTAAATGTGTCCTCCAATAGATTGTGACCTATTTACGACACCATGAAAAAAAAAAAAAATTTTTGCTTAAATATCCGGTATCCGAACCCACACAGATCGACTAATCCAGATTCGGAGCGAGTCCAAGGATTAAGGCTTTAAACTCCTCCCAATCGCGATTGTCGGGTTAAAGAAAACAAAAAAGAAACCCAAAAGCAGGTGAACTGGTAAAGAAAACTTTCCAAGTTTATGTAATGTAAAAATATTAAAATTCCGACTCATGTAACTGTTTAAAATTTGAGATTAAAGCTTTCTCCCATAAGAGATCAGTCTGGTTCGAACGGGATTAATTTCGATTCATTTAAGACACTTCGAGCTGTTAAGGGGAAAAAAAAACTGTTTCACAGTCTAGAAAGGACACAAAATATGCAGTTTGTGTGTTTCTGTAGAAAAAAAAAAAAAAAACCGTAGTTCTGTTTATCCTACATTCAACAAAAAAGATAGAAATGTGCCTGCAGTTCTCCTCTATTCTTAAACAAGAACTAAAATATCCTCAGCAGTAACCAACAAAATTGCAGGAAGAAACATAAACATGGATGAGAACGAGTCTAATAGATATTTTACATGTAATGATGGTTTGGATCACCTTAAAATTAAACAATCATCCATGTCAGATGTCGAGTTCCAGCCCATTTTGCAGCAAGCCGGATACCAATAGCTGCGGCTGCCCAGTAGAGTGGAATCGGAACTCGCTTAACAACTCCATTTCTGTCTTCTTCTTTGCTGTCAGAAAGTTTCTTTGAGTATTGAGTGATGGCTAAAGCCAGATATGAACCCATAACTAATATTCTAACCCAAGGTTCTCCAACAGCAGCTAAAACAGCTGCTACGGGCAAGGCAGACGACAAATAATCTCTCTTTTTATAAAAACGATTGAAGCTAAACAACCCCACGAGTAATAACCAAAAGAAGAACTCAGTGATATAGCTTCCAACAGCAGCAAAACCAATTAAACCAGCTAGTGTGAGAAGATATGGTTGGCTGTTCACAGAGTCCGGAACAGTAGCTTCAGAAATGGCAAGTATGATGGATGATAAGATGATAATTGTTGTAAGTTCTTGAGTAGGAGAATATGCTATAATCCATGAGTAGCAAGCTCTTATGGTGTAAATTGTTGTCTCGATACCTCTAATTAAAGATGTAATTGGATCCCCCATGAACTGGAATACGAAGGCTAATAGAAGTTTTGGGATGAAACAAATGAAGCCAAAAGTAGCTGCTAGAGCCTTCTTCCAGTTCGTAAGCTCCCATAAGACAGTTCTCCATGCATAAAGTACAAAAGGCAATGCTGCATGTTATCAAAAATTAATGGGAAGGACAGTAACAAACGTTTATACATTCTATTGAGATGACAATCACCTTCTAAAAGAATAAATGAAACTACCTATCAAATATGAAGGGATTATCAACGTAAATCATCAACCAAACTTTCTTAATGCAGAAAGTGAGTGTTCAAACTCTTGCAAGAAGCAGAACAAGGGGGTGGAGGTGGAGATGGAGATGCAGGCATACATATATGCTGAAGACATAAAATTAATGATATTCATATGATTCATAGATTCTAAAAATGCGTAATCTCTTGCAAATTCAAGCTCATGACCTGAACATGACAAAGATGAGCATGTTTCATTCATTGATAGCATCAAAAAGCCATGAAAGGTTCTCAGAACCTTTGGAAAAGCCCCCTCCAAAAGGTATCAAAAATTATTTTCCATGAGTATCTAAATAGTTATCTCTATGGAGGATTGTAATAATGTCAGCTTATTAATGAACTCAGCAAGAATTTGTTTCAATTCTTGATAGGTGGAAGGAACAGCCCAAAGTTATATATCACTTCTTACAATCTAATCACTATGATTCTACTGCTTCCGCACAATGTTCTTAAGATGAACTCAGAAAGTAATTCGAGATATTCTACACTGAACATAGCCAAAACCCCAGCATGAAAGTTTTTACACATTAACATATGTCTTCATAATTCATGCCCAGAACAACATTTTCCTTATTCCATAAACTAGTGTAAACAAAATCCAATTATCTGCAAGAAATACAGCATTGTAATTCAATATTTTCCCCCAAAACTTAAGCAAAACTAAAGAGTACTTAATATATATGTATCATCACAAAAACAGATTAACATTTCATATATAAATTATATGAACAAATTGCAAAAAGTACCTATGAACCAAGGCCACCTAACAGGCTTCTCTGGAACTTCTTTGGTCAATGGCCTGAACCTATCAGGCATAGTACTCTCTCCACGAGCAACCTCTTCAAATTTATCCAAACCACTCTCAGTACTCCCTCCCCCATTCTTCTCGGCATTAACAAAGAAAGAAAATTTTGATTTCTTATAACATGGTAACCTCAAATTCCTGCAAGAAAACCCAGAAAAATTTTGGGTCTGCTCAAGCTTACAGAGCTTCCTATTGGTTAAAGAAGAGGGAAATGGAGTCGGGATTTTTCCAGAGGTTGTACAAAGAAGAGATTTTTGTGAAGCTGAATTTATTTTGAAGGTTTTGAGAACTGGGTTGGGAGAGAAAACTGCAGAAAGATTCATTGCATAATCTTAATATTCACGAATGAGGAGGGTTTTGGGCGGATCCGCTTATCATTCAATTCTTGAGTGTACAGCTAAAGACTGAAAAAACATTCGGGTTTGGATTATAGCCCGGTATATCGGGTTGACCCGAACTTTATTTTTCCTTCCTGTAACGGATCCGCAAAAAAAAATAACGAACCAGAGATGGCTTCTTACTCTTCAAACTACCTTCGTTTACTTTCTCAGACAAAGCGCTTAGCTTCTCACGTCAACCATGGCCGTCACAAGGAAGCTCTAGCTTTATTTCACCACATTCACTCTTCACTGTGCCTTTCTCTTGATGCCCATGTCTTTCCTCTGGCACTAAAGTCCTGTTCGCACCTTCACTGTCCTTATATGGGCACTTCCATTCACTCACTTGCCCAAAAATTGTCTTTTATTTCAAACCCGTTTGTGGGTTGTGCTCTTGTAGATATGTATGGTAAATGTGTATCAATTTCTAGTGCACGTCAATTGTTTGATGAAATTCCCGAACGAAATGCTGTTGTTTGGAACTCGATGATCTCGCTTTATGCCCATTCTAAAAATGTGTCCAAGGCCTTGGAATTGTTTGAATTTATGGAGGTTTTTCCGTCTGTTTCGATCTTTAATTCAATTATGGTGGGGTTGTTGGAAACGGAAGATGGGTTCTTTAAAGCTATTGACTTTTATAGGAGAATGTTAGAGATGAGTTTAGAGCCTAATTTGATTACGGTTCTTGCATTATTACGTGCTTGTTCTGGTGTAGCTGCATTGAATTTGATCAAAGAAATTCATGGATTTTCGATGAGGAATTGTATTAGTATAAACCCTCAAGTGGGTAGTGGACTTGTAGAAGCCTATGGCAAATGTGGATCTCTGAACAGTGCATTTTTAGTGTTTCAGGGTATGAGTGAAAGAGATGTGGTAGCCTGGAGTAGCTTGATATCTGCTTATGCACTTCAAGGTGAGGCCAAAACTGCACTAGAAGCTTTTTCATGTATGGAAATGGCGAATGTGAAACCAGATGGGATAACTTTTTTAGCTGTACTGAAAGCTTGCAGTCATGCTGGACTAGCTGATGAAGCATGGAGGTATTTTACCCATATGCAGAATTTTTATGGTGTGGATGCAGATAGTGACCATTATGCTTGTTTAGTTGATGTTTTGAGCAGGGCAGGGAGATTGTATGAAGCTTATAATGTCATCAAAGAAATGCCAGTTAAGGTTACTGCAAAAGCTTGGGGAGCACTTCTTGGAGCTTGTAGAATTTATGGAGAATTGGAACTTGGAGAAGTTGCTGGTAAAGCCTTATTTGAAATAGAGCCTCAAAATCCTGCTAATTATATTTTACTGGCAAAACTTTATGCTTCTTCTGGACGACCCGAAGAAGCCCAGAGAATTACAAGCGAAATGAAGGAGAGAGGTGTCAAGGTTGCCCCTGGTAGTAGTTGGACTGTTGAACAGAGCTAGCTAAATTATCAATAGCTTTATATTGCATGATTAGCCGCCATGGTAGTTTCTTGAATGACTTTCATTAGCAGAAAGGCTAGTGAATAGCAGACATTTTGGTTTTCAAGACAGATTTTCAAAATGTAAAGAAAAAATCTGTGTTCTTGATCTACTTTCATTGTATATTGGTAAGCCTGAGATGATGATTCTGCTATTTTAAGAATGGACGGGATTATTGGAGATGTTTAGTGCAATAATTTGGTATAAAATTCAGTACTGCACTTGGGGATGAACTCCTTGAGCCATGGAATTGGATGTTGTACTTTCAAATGCGCATGCTCTTCCTACTGATCTTGATTCTGGAATACAAGTATTATTCTGCTGAGGTATGTAGTCATATTTGTCATGCTTCAGAAATTACTTTATATTCTTACACTTTTGTTTCGTCTAATTCTGATTCAGTCTAAATTGTACTTGACTCATACTCTTGCTCTTGCTCGGAGAAAATATCATCTTAGCTTTAATGCAAGGTCGACACCAAGAGTTGAATTAGGAATCTCTTGACATTAACGGCAAGAGATGAACCAAAAATCTTGTATAACATTCGTGAATATTAGAACTTTGATCACATTCACTAGTGATTATTTTGTATACGTTACATTATTGTACTTTTTGTTTTACATTAAGATTTTATGTGATATTGATAGCAAGAACTCTTGTATAACATTCATGAATATTAGAACTTTGTTTGATCACGTTAACTAGTGATTATTTTGTATATGTTACATTATTGTATTTTTTGTCCGACATTAAGCTTTTACATGATGTTGTTGATAGCAAGAGTTCTTGGAACGTTAACAACAAGAAGAGTTGAATAAGAAATCTTGTGATATCTGGTTGTGTTCATTAGTGATTATTTTGTATAGATTACATTATTGTAATTTGACAATTTAATGGAAACAAGCAAATCTCATGAAGCTTTTATGCATTCCTCTACTTTTAATTTCTAGATAAAGAATTAGTCCAAAGTTTACTTATTATATTAAGGAAAATTGTCCAAATTGACTTTTTAATAGTCAATTGTTAATATGGTCCTTTTAACAAGATTTTGCTAATAAAAAGATTTTTTTTTTTTTTTTTTTTAAAGTTTAGTTGAAAGAGGGATGTCATGGACACTTGTTAGTGTTAAAAGGAATTTAATTGACATAAAACTTGAAAAAAATATAATTTATTGACGAATTCGAATGGATCAAATAGGCCAATTTTTCCTATCTAAATTTACAATTATTTATTTTGTTTTTTTGAAAAATTAACTTTTGAAATAAAAAATAAAGTGTATAACAATTTTAATGATATTTTCTACTTTGACGCATTTTAGGTTTCAGGTGGATTGAGTTTAAAACGTATTATCCAACAGAAACAAGATTTTTAATTAAGTAAGAAGAATAGTATGACTATTGCCAACCGTAATATTATGATTAATGCTCAAATTGAAATAAAACATAAAATTACTCCATTAGTAGTCATGTGAGAAGTAGCTTCGATATCCATATACCACATATCATGGTATTTGAGCTAACAGTTTGAGTTTAAAACGCATCATCCATTTTGATTGAATAACTATATAATCAATTTTTTAAAAGAGAGATGTGAGATATGAGACGTTACTAAGATAATAAGTATATTTAAAAATTAATTTTCAAAAGAAAAATTTATCAAAATTAAAATAAAATATGTATTTTAACCATATAATTGTTATGCATTTTTCAAAATTTTGTATTTTATTCCATGAGAGTAAAAAAAAAGAAAGAAAAATAGGAAAATACAGAAAAACGTATTGTGAATAGTATAAGATGTCGATTATTTGACATTCGCTGTGAATGCCATTTAAGAGCTAGAATGAGGCCTTTCCCGAGTAAGAGTTGGATTTTGCGGGCACAACTCGGGCAGAATCTAGATTAGTCAGAACCGTGATGGTTCCGGATATTAGATGATTAAAAAAAAAAAAAAAAAAAAAAAACAACAATTCGTCATCATCTTTGTACTGCGGGTACGTATCTAACCCAACCAAAAGCCAGAGGGAGTTGTCTGCCCTTTACAGAATTCAACGCTTGACCACCACCACCCCCATATAACCATCATAATAATCATCTCCAGAAATTTCATATGAAATTCAAACAATTCTAACTTCAATTCATGAAAACCCTGATCAGAAACGAGTTCAATTCTTATTTTCCATCCAAAAAAACCCTAATTTATATATATTGTACAGCTGATGCAGAATATACTGAAATCTTGCTGCTTCAATTGGCTGAAATCTACTTACTCTCCACCCACATGGGCTACTATAATCGCCGGAATCTTTGTTTTTGTTACTCTTATTCTCTCTGTTTACCTCCTATTTGAACACCTCTCTGCTTACAAGAACCCCGAGGTTAGTTGGTTTGTTTATGTTCAAAAACATAAAAGGAAAAAATTTATTAGAAGGAATTTTATGTTTAAATTTTGCTTTGATTGCGTTTTCAGGAGCAAAAGTTTTTGATTGGAATGGTATTGATGGTGCCTTGTTATGCTGTTGAATCGGTTAGTGTTCTTTGTTGGGCTTACTTTACCAAATGTACTTATGTATGTATTTTCTTGGCTTTAAATTTTGTGGGATCTCCTAAGCAGATAGAGTTAAGACTGGGTAGTGCCAGTGTTATGTAATGATTTCAGTTTGTGAGTCTTATGAGGAATTGAGTTAAAATTAGAACTTTGGCTTGAGCAATTTGTATTTTCTGAAGTAGGGAATTCTGAAAGTAGTCTTGAATAGTTGTTATGTCTTCATTTCCTCCCTAAATAATTTTTTTTTTTTTTTTTTTTTTAAGAGTTTTCGTATGAACTTTCTTCCTTACATATGTGGTGAAGAACTGATGAGTTATTCTCATGTATGAACCTAAACATGAATAATTATCTCCTATATGTCCTAAATACTGTTTAGGTTGATGTCTTGGTCCGTCAAAAGACATCTTAGTTATCCTTTATATTCCAGGATATTTTTGAGGTCAAGTAAAGACTTAATTGTTCAACGAAACAAACAAGGAGTTCAAGATCAATATGCATCAAGACACAAACATATGCACACTACACACAGGAAAACTGGGCCATGGATTCATGTATTTATTTGCAACTCTACTAATATGTAAACATGGTCTGTTGTATTGCTCTAAAATATAGAAGTCAATTGTCATGGGAAGATTCTATTTTCTTCAAGGAGAATAGCACTTCTTTTAGTTCAACGCTTGACCTGAAATAATGACATCTGAAGATATATAATTAGCTTAGGTTCCAAATATGATAAACTACAATAGACAACAGCTATAGCTATATTATTGAGTAAACTGTTGGAACGATGTACCTAGATAGTTTGAAAAATATAGCAATCCATGCTCCTTAAGAAGTGCTGGTGTCATATCCAATCTGTATCCTTTTTTGGTTTCTGTCTGAACCTCTCTGTCCAATAGATACTTCCAATTCCAGCCTCCAGGTAGAATAGACATAGATTTCACAAGAATGAACTCTGGTTAATGGGTTTATCTTATGATAAGTCTGGATATTACTGTGTGGATTTACCACAACAAGTTTGGGTGTATGACTATATTGTTGTTTCATTCTTAATATAATTGTACTTTCTTGTGCAGTATGTCTCATTGATAAACCCATCAATTAGTGTTGACATTGGAATACTTCGTGATTGCTACGAAGCCTTCGCTATGTATTGCTTTGGAAGGTATCTTATTGCATGCTTAGGTACATTTCTCACTCATTCTTAATATTGAACTTGGTATTGGATGCATATGGTCATTAGTCTCTGATTCATGATACCAGGTTTCTATTTCCTTGTTTGCTCTCTTGGGGATATCAATTTAAATTTGCTATTATCATCTTAGTAATTGGCCTGCTCCATTGCCTATTCTAAGTTTTTCAATTCTTTTCTTTTTGTATGGTAGCTTGAGTGTCCTTAGCATGAATAACATTTCTGAAATTAAGTATGTTTCTGAAGTAATTTATGACATAGTCTGAGTTTCACCTTCTTCCTCTAAGGTGGGGAGGAGAGGACCATAGAATTCATGGAAAGGGAGGGACGTGCAAGTTCCCGAGCACCACTGCTGGATCATGGTTCAGAAAGGGGAATATTAAAGCATCACTTCCCTCTTAATTACATTCTAAAGCCCTGGAAATTGGGTCGCTGGGTTTACCAAGTAATCAAGTTTGGTATTGTTCAATATGTAAGTTTGCTATTGCCAACTGGGTAACTTTGACATTTCCGGTTATGATTTATTGCTAAATTTAAAGAATGATGTTCACGACATAGTACCTTACTTATTCTTGCAGATGATCATAAAAGCATTTACTTCTATTTTGGCAGTAATTCTAGAAGCATTTGATGTCTATTGTGAAGGAGAATTTAGATTGGATTGTGGGTAAGATGCTTCTAGCTTTAAGTTGTCTTTTTAGCTAATAGCAACTGAAATTTCATGCTTTTTGCTCAGATTTCTGTCCTTTCTATCTAGTATCTCCTCAAAATCAGTGCTATATACTGCTTTGACTATTTAATTATTAAGATCGTATCTTGCCAAATGGAATTTGTTTAATATCTTGCTTTCCATATTAGTGCATCCATATGATTGAACATAATATTTCACCTAATAAGAAATCCTATTTTCATGGTTCAAGTGGTTGCTGCTGCTTCTTCTCTTCCAGATTAATTTTTTATTACTTATTTTTTTTATAGTTGTGTTGACTTGTTAATACCATATATAATGCTCAACAATGACACCGGATATTGTCTGCCTTGTTTTCTTGTAGGTATATTTACATGGCTGTGGTTTTGAATTTCAGTCAGTCATGGGCATTGTATTGTTTGGTACAATTTTACAGTATCACAAAAGGTGAATTAGCACACATAAAGCCGTTGGCCAAGTTTCTGACATTTAAGTCAATTGTGTTCTTGACATGGTGGCAAGGTCTTTTTATTGCTTTTTGCTATGAGATTGGCCTGTTTAAAAGCCAAATAGCTCAAGATCTACAGCTTCAATCTAGTATACAAGACTTCATAATTTGTATTGAGGTAATTTATTTTTTGGATTAGTTTCTTGTTTATGCTATGGTCATTTTCTAGTACATTGGTTGATTTTAAAATTGCTTTCGCTTTAGATAATTTGCAATGAGACAGTACAGATTTTTGTTCTTTTTTAGGAGTATTTTATTGTGGTGGTCTTGAAGTTTAGATTGGGAAGATATAGATCTGCTTAATAGTTACTAACTACACCTGGTAGTATGGCAGAATGGGATGTGCATCCTGCCACTGACAACAGTAGCTTTTTTCTTTTCTGGGGACATGTAGACTTGCCATCTAGTAAAGAAAATAGTCAAGCTACTGTTGGTACTGGTTCATTCCTGTCAGGTGCCCCAGAAGCAATATATGAAAACTTCTACGCTGAATACTGGAGCATCTGATTTGTTTTCTGGGTTCTACATATTACCAGTCATGTAACATCGGTACTTCTTATGTTCCACTTTTAGTATTTTCCTTAGGTATATTTTGGGCTTTTTCTGTTTGCCAATTGAAATTTCAAAAATGTTTTCTTTTGGTAGTTTTTGTACATACTCAGGCATCAGTTGGTTGAAGGGAGATCAGAGTATTTAGTATAATGCCATGGTCAGACTAGAATGTGTTGAAGGAATACTCTGATCTCCACATACTTTGGTTTAGGTGATAATTTTTGTAGAAGAAATGCTTATAAATATAGGGAATAAGAAGGATGTAATATCTCCATGGTTTTCTACTGGCTGATCATACTCTAATTCTTAATGCTTAATAAATCTTATATGGCTGCAAGCCTGCAATAATAGAATGGAACGGGGAACATATGCAAGTCCTGTGTACGATGGATGTAACAGTAGAAAGGAACCTATTTCAGACAACTGTAGGAAAGACTTAGAATGGAAATGACTGACATTTTTTAATCTACATTTCACCTATGGAATGCTTTATATAGTTCTCTATAAGTTCTCAGTAAGATTATATAACTGTTTGGCATGTTCCAGCAACGTACTTTTCAAGGTTTAAATGAGTATTTGCTTGCCTATTTTCTGCTTTGCATGATATTGAATACCTGATACTCACCTAAGCAAATGAAAATGAAATTTGAAGCTTTTTTTTCACCCTTCATATCATTTGTTTGTATGATATAAACATTCTTTTCCTAATTTTTTCATCTAGATGGTTGAAGTTTAACAGGTGTGTCTGTTCATCCAGCGCAGATGGGTGTTGCTGCTACTGTTCACATTTATGTCTTCCCAGCAAAGCCTTATGCACTAATGGGAGAACTTTTTAATGGAGCTGTCTCAGTTTTAGGAGACTATGTTTCTGTTGATTGTCCTATTGATCCTGATGAGATTAGGGACAGTGAACGTCCAACGAAAATACGACTTCCGCAACCTGAAGTTGATTCAAGAAGTGGAATGACTATCAAGGAAAGTGTCAGAGATGTTGTCATTGGTGCTGGTGGATATGTAAGTCCACGCTTCTTCTTGATCTAAAGCATAAGTTATCCTAGATATCTGAAGTTAGTTTGCTGTCAAAGTGATCCTTAAAATATTGTAGGGTCATGTGTATCACCATTATTCTACTTAGCATCAATTCTTCAGTCTAGGACATTTCTAGACGTTGTTACTTAAGCAACATATTGTTTTAAGTGATTTGGAGCATCTTTGATGGTGCCAATGGAAAATATGGAATTTAGGATCTTTTCACAATAAAAGGTACAATAGAAGCATTTCTTTGCTGTAACAATTGAAACTTATTGATGTGGATTCTTCTCACCTAAGGGCCGAGTTGTCCTTTATGGATGATCTTCCCCACAAGAGCTCCTCTCATACTTAAATCAATCAAAGGCTAGGTTAAAGTATAAACAAAGTCCAAGTCAAAGGGTTAGAATCCATTTACCTTTTCTATAGTGTTTCAAAGCTTATGTAAAAGCTAAAACCAAGAAATTGTAGAGAAAGTTTTGATGTGGAATTTGTTCCACTAGAAGGGTATTTTTAGATCATAAATAATTACAATTTATGGTTAAAAATTGTTGTTTTTGTGCCACTTTATTGTCCTCTAATATTGAGAATGTGTTCTTAAAGCACTGATATAAAAACTTAAAACATGGAAAATTTTGTGGAGAGTTAAAGATGACATTTTCATTTGAAAATTTCTCTTGGAAAACACTTTCCTTGAAAATGGCTAGAACATTGATTGAGTAAAGCCTGTTCCTTGGAAAACATTGATTGGCAATAACTTGACTGGTCTGTGGTTGTTATTGCCATACTCGGCATGTATTAACTAACTATACCTGTCTTTGCTGTGCTGACGAAAGTGATACTCTGTACAGATTGTGAATGATGTGAAGTTCACAGTGACTCAAGCAGTAGGACCTGTGGAGAAGGGAATTTCAAGATTCAATGAGAAATTGCATAAGATCTCCCAAAACATGAAGAGACAGGATAAAGGAAGGAGAATTAAGGATGACAGTTGTATTCCCTCATCACCATCTCGTAGAGTAATCAGAGGAATAGATGATCCCCTCTTAAATGGTAGCATGAGCGACACTGGAACTATTAGGAAGAAAAAACACCGTAGAAAATCTGGATACACCAGCGCAGAAAGTGGTGGAGAGAGTAGCAGTGATCAGAATCTTGGCGGAATTCAAATTCGTGGCAGGAGGTGGGTTGTCAAAGACTAGGCAAAATACACGAACACCAAGCTGTGCTAAACACATGGTTCTCCTAGCATTTGGCCTTTCCCAGTTAAAAGGGTATCTACCATTCTTCTGCTATTTGGTTCTTCACAGCATATATATATATATATATATATATATATATATTTTTTCGCCTCAGTGAAGTTAAACTTTTATTTGGGAACTTCACCGGTGCTTTGGTTTAATAGTCATCAGATGATTGAAGGGGCCTTTTTTTGTTGATAGGGCTAGCAGATTGATGATTCCTGTTTGTGTTATTCATTAAACATGCTGATGGGCTTAAAGATCTCTGTATCTCTGTATAGTGTGTGGCATTTGCTGTTTAACTCAAGACTTCCAAATTGTATAATAATCAATTTATTCCACATAGAGAATGTCAATCACTGTTCTGAACTCTTCCAAGTATAGATTATTGTGTATTTTGATGAGACCTTGAATCAATCTATCTTTCTTTTTTATTTAACCTTCCCATTATTTGATAGCTATTTTGGATCCCGAATAATTTGGAATTACACTTTGCATGCAAGATTCTAGGGAAACTGATTCCCTCAAACCCCACTGCAATTTGTGGGAGAATGTGGCACTGGAACACAAATGGTAAAGATTTCTGTCAACTGAAAATTCAAATTGTAAAGATTTTTCATCATTTCTTACTCTAATAAGAAAAAACATTAAAAGGGAAATTTCCAATTAGCTCCCTGAGCTACAATCCAAATCCTCGAGTCAAGGTCTTTCTATATATAATGTGTGTTTTTGTGTGTTAGGTTATAATCACAACGTGTCATGCATCTATTGGCCAAGATTACAAAACCAGTGACCGTAAATACCAGTCTACTCCCCCAATCCTTGTAAGTTTCCACAATTCACATTTGGGCCTGTTCTCTCATCAGCATATTCCTTCCCACTATATGGTCTTCTTCCCCGTGAAGAAATTAAAAGTAAAAAAGAACCTGTCTTTGTTAGCTTTTTCTTCCTCAATTTCTCCGTTCATCTCTCTCACGAACAGTGAAGAAAATAATCTCACACTTCATAACAACTATGTCGGATCACATCCCAACAGATGTTTTGATCAAAATTCTCATGGAACTTCCAGTGAAGTCACTGGTTCGTTTCACTCTCGTTTCCAAGACATGGCAAGCTTTCATCACTAGTCCAGAGTTCATCTCCACACATTTAAGCAAGGTTCAGTATCATCCCACGGATTCCCTCATAATAAGGTATTATAACTACTCGGATGATCTTCTTCTTCACGATCACGATCACAACCTGAAAGAACATTACGAATTGCGCCCAAATAATGATGATGATTATTGGAGTTTCTTGACTAAATCTTCAGAGGTCAAGTTTCCAGTAAAATTAAAATCGAGGGAAGGTTTTAATCAAATTGTTGGAACTTGCAATGGAATTATCTGTTTATGTGATACTCTGTTTGGGAATTTTTCAACTTCCCCTGTTGTTTTATGGAATCCTTCAATACAGAAGAATATTGTGTTACCTTTGCCTGTAATTGAACCGAGTACGAAGTGCTTCGTGCTGGGATTTGGGTACGATGTTCAGAATGATGATTACAAAGTTGTGAGGATTCGATATCGTCCGGGTTTTATCCGGAAGCCAGTGGAGGCAGAGATTTTCTCACTCAGAAACAAACGATGGAGGACTGCAAGAGATGTTATCTTCAAAGGCTACATCAACGATATTGGTCAGTCACAGGTTTATTTCAATGGGATTGTGCATTGGATGGCTTATCAGGAGAAAGGTAACGGTGATTTGCAGAATTCTATATTAGGGTTCGATTGCAGTGACAATGAGTTCATAGAAACTATTCTTCCAGATGATTTAGCAGATTTTAAATGCAACCCAAATTTACATATTACTAAAAACGAGGGTTGTTTAGGTATGATTAGCTATAACGAAACTTATTGTCAGATTTGGGAAATGAAGGAATATGGATCTGCAGAGTCATGGAGTCAGCTGTATTTCTTTGAGTGGACTCAGTTGTATGAAGTTCCTTTGTACAGAGGAATGGCGAAAGTGGTTGGATTCAGGAAAACAGGTGAGCTTTTGATGACATTAATGGTGGATGAGAAGGAGGATGATGATCGTGATAAGAATGTTTCGCGGGTTAAAAAACCCTATTGTACTGCATCAGGGCAGTTGGTTTCCTATAATCCTACGAACAATAGAATCACCAAGCTTCTTCCAGAGATTCATGGCTGGCTTGACTCATTTCACGTTCTTGATTATGTGGAAACTCTGTGTCTTCTTGATTATTCTTGTACATACACAGAAGAAGAAAAGGGTGAAACTGTTTGTGCTGTAAAAGAGGAAGAAGGATTGGTTTCTGAGGATGATGCTTTCATGGAAGAACTCCATGTTTATGGTAAATTTAAAGAATGTAAGATTGAGAGTGAGGAAGGTGAAGATTACTACATGGGAGAAGTCGATCTTGACATGGAAGAAGAAGCAGCTGAAGATGATTTTGTTACCATGGAAGAATTTAAATTTGAAGGGAATAAGGATGTCAACAATGGCGGTGGTGATGTGTGCATGGAAGAAGTCGATGACATTGTTCCCATGGAAGAAATGGAAGATTCTTGGGTTCTTGTAGAGAGGGATTTGCAGATTGCTGATACTGCTAAGGGAAAAGAAAAATAAAATTAGTTAATAAAATTTTTCAATAACGACTATGTACCAAAATCATAATTTTAGAGTTAGATTAGCATTGCACTTTTTTTTTTTTTTTTTATAAATAATAATAATAAAAAAAAAGATTAGCATTGCACTTGTTATATATATATAATTAATTTCGATAATATATATCATGTATGTTTGTATTGTATCGACTAATCTGAAAGAAATTCCTCGAACATGAATTGAACTCGGGAAGATATAGAAACATGTTCTATGTATGTATGAATAACATAACATAGAAACAAGATGAAAATTCTAGGAATTACTAAGAGTTTTCTTCTTGCAAATAACAGTTAAAATCATGTCCTGGCACTCGAGGAAAACTATGAAACATGTTAGCGTTAAAGAAAAGCAATTTCTTACTCGATCTTCACCAAATCTAAGAGCAAATTTCAGCCTCTGACAACAAGGGATGGGAAAGTACTCCATATCCTTCATGGAATCACCACTGTCAAAGCTCAATTCCGCCTCTCCTGGTTAGAACAATAGAACATTCTAGAACAAAGTGAAAAGAGCAGCAACAGCAAAGACACTCTTTTTGCAGTATATAAATATATATTCTACAAGATAGATGGCAACCTCATGAAAAAGGTTATTGCAAAGATTAAGTTAACATAAACTGATCATTACTGTACTGAAATTAATAAGATTAATGAAGTACTACAAATTAAGAGTTCTCTTCTAGCAATGGGCTATTGAAATCATGTCATTGGTACTCAAAATGTTAATGAGGAAACATATGAGAGTATGGTGTGATTTCTTGTTCTCAATCATCAGCTCTGAGAGCATTCTTCAGTCTTGCGACAAGGGGTGGCAAAGTATTAATGCTATCTTGAACTGACTGGTCGACACATGACTCCAAATCCTTCATGGAATCGCCCCTGTTCTTGTCGAGCTTGGCTGATTCAAATTTATCTTGACAGACCATCAAAGCTCTATTCAACCTTTCCTGATTACAACGATGAAACATTCTAGACGTTAAGTACAATAAATAGAGAAGCAACAGAAAAGAAACTCTTTCTCAAGTATAATGTTTTCAGTCATAAAAACATTATCAAAATAGTCACACTACATCTTTGGTCAGTATTTTGACTAATAACTCCATGTTTGTACAACACTGTAGGATATAGCCTTATGCCAATTTCTTTTGCAATCAATAACACCCCATAAAAATGACAACAAAACTCCAAATGAAAAGTAACAGAGAAATATAACAAATGGAAGACACTGCACAAATGATAAGAAAACCAAGTATTTAAGGCTCAAGTGCATTTAAATACCTAAGATTATTGGATCCAGTACACATAAAATTGGTGAATATATTCTACAAAACAGATAGAAACCTCTTAGCATTTCCTCGATCTCAAAATGAATAACCTCTTTTCTCTTGCAAAATTCAAACCAAGTCTTTGATCTTTTTCTGATAGAACCATTTTTAATCTAGATCACCCCTAAGAGAAAAGTGTTTGGAACTAAAGAGGTAAAATACTTGGGTGTTCCTAAATTTTTTTGAGCATAATAAAATCTGGACATTTATTTTGAAATTGAAGAGAGAACTTGATTTAAAGTGAAAACAAAGACCATGCTTTTATCAAATTCAATCTCTATCTACTATGAGCAGCCACTCCCTTCAACTATATAATCCCATATGGAAAAAGACACATTATCAATGTGCACCCAAAGGATTATGCTTTGTCTAATTTGATGTGCTGCTTTGCTAGCAAGAGAATAGTAGGCTGAAATGCATATTTTTTCCCTTTGTATATATAGGTCCACTCAATAGCCTAATATAGCATTAAACATCATGCCAACTAGTTTGTTATACAAACATATGAAACATTAACCAGAGCTTATTAAACAGCAGTTCAGGAAGTCTAGGTCACAAGAAGAGCATCTGAAATAGTTGTAAATGCCTATGAGAATTACTCAACAGTACTTTATTTCTGTTTACATCAGTGGTTTCCCACACACAAGGCGGGCATGAATCTGTCAACTAATCAAATGTAAGGAACTACAACTAAATAGCAATCAAGAAAACTCACTGTCTCTGGCACACAGCTGAGACCTTGCAAAAATTAGATCATAAGAGAAGCCAAATGGGATCTCAAGAGAAAAGCACAAAAATATAGGATTTAAAATGCTAAATTAGCCAAAATTCGGTCTTTCAATGCAAAAATTAACCAACAAAATAAAATTAAGGCCCAAGAAATAAAAAGGGAGCCTGACATTATACTTCATCAGAAAATCAAATTGGGAAATACAAAAGAAAAAAAGGAAAGAAACCTGGAATTTAGCCATCTCGCCCTCAACAAGATTCTGGGCCTGAAGAACAGGAACACTACAATGCTCCACACAATTATTTATCTCATCTTGCTTCTTTCTTCTATCAAAGCACTCATATGCACACTTAAAATAAGCTTGCTGCAAATACCCATTTTTCAGATATCCATATATCACCATTATCCTTATCAATTTTTTACAGGAAAAACACAAAAAAATAAAAAATAAATAAAAGACAAAATAGAAAACCTGAAGGTTGAAATTGACATGGTCTTGCACAGAAGCAAGTTCGGCTTGTGCAGCAGTATTGACTTCATTCAATTTTTGCCTCAATCTTTCAGTCACAATCCGCTCTTCCGCTGATGCAATTGCATCCATCTTTGTCTTCCGCTTCTTTTTCTTTTCTCTCTGATTTGGAAGAGTTAAATGCTCAAATTTGTAGTCTTCTTCTGTTTCTTGCCAGAGGGGTTTAGGTCTTTTTAGGGTTTTAGTAGGGTTGCAATTGGGTTATTTAAACTAGAAGAATTGCGTTTAAAAGATAGAAGAAGGAAGGATTGCCCCGCAAGGGGTGGCCAAGTTGGTGGGTAGGAATCCCGGTGACTGCAAGTTCCCAGATTCGAATTCTCGCGCGCCTGTGATCGAACTTACGAGTTTTGTTATCCAGGTGTAGTTTACCTGGGCGTGATTTGCAAGCTATTGCGCTAGCCCGGTTTTTTACCCAGCGCATCAAGAGAGAAGCGCGCAGCGGGTTCCCCCGTAAAAAAAAAAAAAAGAAGAAGGAAGGATGATTCCGCATAAAGAAAAATTAGTATTTTTAATTCTCATAGACAAATTTTTTCTTATATTTAGTCTGTAGTATTGTCTTTATTATACAAAAAAAACTTTTCAAATTAATTATGAGTACTTAGACACATTTGTAATGTACCATACACATTCAAATTTTTTTCATTAAAGCGGTATATGAGTTAGGTTCACAATGTTTAATTCAATCCATATTCGGTTTAGGCATTAGAGCATTGAGAGAACCTTTCCCTACTACGAGGGAAGGGCACACCTCTAGTGTACCGGTTATCGTGCCTACGGTAAACATTGAGTAGCATCTAAGTAGTAAGCTTACCCCAAGATGAGTGCTCTCCTATTTTGGAGTAATTTCCCAAAATGGCCATACTTTTTAAAATCACTCCGTGTTTTACCATGTTTTTCAAACTATTTCCCAATATGGCTTTGACTCATTCACAGAATGAGTTATTCTGGGTCCCACTGACAAAATATTTTTTTTTTTCTCTCATCATTTTCTCTTTCCTCTCCTTCTCTCTCCTCCTCTTTCCGTCTACAATTGACGAGTTTTTTTTTATTTTTCTTTTTTTTACCCTCCTCTTTTTCAAATTTCCTTTCCCCCTGTTTTCCTCTCATCCCGGGTTCAAAAAAAAACCTAGAATTTGACTGACGACGCTAAATTGACATCGCCCCGACGAAAAGAAAAAAAAAAATCTCTCTCCTAAGTTTTTCTTTCGTGTCAATCTCTCTCATCGTCGGCGTTATCTACAACATATTCTCTTTTCCTTTTTTTTTTATTTCTCGCTTGTAATAGGAATATATATATATATATATATATATATATATATATATTATATATATATATATGTTTTAATACTATGACTCATTGTATGAGTATATTTTGCACTTCATATCCTCTTTTTAGCTCAAAAATGGACTTCACTTTCTAAAAATTTTTTCTCCAAAATTTCTCTCTCTCAAAAATTTTCTCTCCCAAAAATTTCTTTCCCCAAAATTTCTCTCAAAAATTTCTCTCCAAATTTGTTCTCTCAAGATCTATCCAAAGAATTTCAACCACATATTGTAAGTATAACTAACAAATCTTAATATTTTATTTAATTACGTAATATATATCATCTCTTTATATGACTTATTTTAATATTTTTTTGGGGTTTATGACTCAAGTTGGGCAAATCTTGACTTTTATTGTATTGAAAATATGAATTTTTCCTGTATATATCAATTATTTATGGTTGATTGTATTATATTTATATTTTTAGGTAGTGATTTTTATGAGGGTTTGGGTTTTTTATTTGTGTTTAGTTGTGTATTTAATTACATAATATATATCATCTCTTTATATGACTTATCGTCAATGGGTCATAGCATTCTCCCCGCCCCGAGATCAAATTTTGAACAAGAGAGAATTCTATGACTCGTACAACGAATGAGTCATAACATTCTCCTCCTGCCCGAAATAAAATTTTGAATAGTAGAGAATTCTATGACTCCTAATTCGAATGAGTCATAGCATTCTCCTCTATAAAATTTTGAACGCGGGGAAATTCTATGACTCGTCCAACGAATGCGTTAACTCTCCTCTGCGGAAATAAAATTTTGTAAAATAGAGAATTCTATTGAAACGTACTATTGCGTCATATCATCTCCTCCGCCCGAGATCAAATTTTGAACAATAGAGAATTCTATGACTCAGCTAATGAATGAGTCATAACATTCTCCTCTCGTGGAAATAAAATTTTGGACACCCGAGAATTCTATGACAGTACGGGTGGAATGAGTCATACATTCTCGCCCTAAAATAAAATTTGGACTAAATAATGCTACGACTCTTCTTACAACACAACATCAATGCAATTCCAACATATAAACCAAAATATAATAGAAAAAACATCATCAATTCGATATATATTCCAAAATGAGTCCATGCTTAAAAAATAAAATCAAAACACAATAATGAGTCCGTTTATAATGTTGGAAAAAATATATTGAAATACACACTAAACAATCAACAATCGAGTGGTTGGGTTTGAGTCGATACACAAGTTCTTCTATTATGACTCGACATAGATGGCATACTACATCTTGGAGGTGAATCGGGATTTCTTGCATCCATTGAACCTCGATACCTCCTAGAGCGTAAACGAACTGGACCACCACTCTTCATATTATGTTTATTGCGGTGGAGTACGATCTTTTGCTTCATTCCACAGTTCTTAATTTGCGACAGGATAAAAATTTACCTCGTAAATCAACTTGTAATTAGAGTTTGAGTAAAATGACATAACAAATGAAGTTGGATCCCATCCACGATGTCTACATACTGCAAATACATGAGAACAAGGTATTCCAAATATCGACCATTTATTACAACTACAAGATTGTTCACCGATGTTTATTGTGTATACATTATTTCCCCTTCCATCTCCCCTCATTGGTGTACTAACCCTATATATTCCAGTTTGAATATTGTAATAAAAAATAGTATGCCCTCTTGCTTTTTTCTCATTTTTAACATATTGTCTCCAAATTATAGATGGAAAAGGATGTATAGTGTATGCTTGCTTCATCTCGATATTTACTAAAATAATGTACAAGTTTGTCATAAACGAACTCGACCAAAGCCTTCAAAGGTAAAACACGACACTTCTTCAAGACACTATTTAATGATTCAGATAGATTTGTGGTCAAACAACCATACTTGTAACCACCATCATATGCTAGTGTCCATTTTTCCTTATCTATTGCGGCCAAATAATTAAATGCTTCCAGGTTCCTCATTTTGATCTCTTCCATAAACTCATTAAATTTTGTGACCTTGTTGGTTGATCCTGCCTTATACATTAAATCCGATAGCTCTTTCCTTTTGAATGTCACCTTGAAGTTTGCCCTTACATGCCGTAAACAAAACCGATGGATTGCGTGTGGTGGTTGCCATTCAGGCTGATGATTGATTGCACTCAAAATACCCTTATGCCTATCGGAAATTAAGTATACAGTCCTATTAACCAAATATGTTCCATATCTTCCTCATATGTGACCTCAATGACACTTGTATTGGACAAATGAACAGCCTCTTACAACACCCGGAAAGCGTAGTATGAACTTTAAGTTCGTTGTTGTCATATCAATACCTCTATAGTTGCAAACCTTTTGAACAATATCGGAATAAGACATTTGTCTCCTAAACACCCATGATTTTTTTGATTGCCCCTCAAAATATGGATTTCCATTTCCATCGTAAAGAATACTACAATCCCAAAAGAAATTTAATCTAATTGGTTGCTCCAACAATGCCATCTAAAAATTGCAAAACAAAAAATCAATATATTAAAAATTTCCATATATAATGTTTCTTTATAAACACAAATAAAAAACCCTAAACCTAAATAAATCACCACCTAAAAATCTAAATATAATACAATCAACCATAAATAATTGATATGTACAAGAAAAAATCATTAAAAATACAATAAAAGTCAAGATTTGCCCAACTTGAGTCATTTATCCAAAAAAAAAAATTAAAATAAGCCATATAAAGAGATTATATATATTATGTAATTAAATACACAAATAAAAAACTCAAAACCCTACAGAAATCACTACCTAAAAATATAAATATAATACAATCAACCATAAATAATTGATATATACAAGAAAAATTCATATTTTCAATACAATAAAAGTCAAGATTTGCCCAACTTGAGTCATAAACCCTAAAAAAATATTAAAATAAGTCATATAAAGAGATGATATATATTACGTAATTAAATAAAATATTAAGATTTGTTAGTTATACTTACAATATGTGGTTGAAATTCTTTGGATAGATCTTGAGAGAACAAATTTGGAGAGAAATTTTGGAGAGAAATTTTGGGGAGAGAAATTTTGGAGAGAAAGTGAAATTCATTTTGAGTTTAAAAAGGGAGCCGGAATTTTTTAGAACTATGACTCATTCCCAGAATAAGTCATAGTATTAAAATATATATATATATATATATATATATATATATATATATATTATACCCGCAAATAAGAAGAAAAAAAAAAAAGACAGGCGTGAATTGTAGACGGAAACGGAGGAGAGAGAATGAGAGGAAAGAGAAAATTAGGAGAGAGAATTTTTTTTTTTTTTTTTCGGTGGGACCTAGAATGACTCATTCTGTGAATGAGTCAAAGCCAGATTGAGAAATAGTTTCAAAAACATGGCCAAACACGGAGCGATTTTAAAAAGTAGGGCCATTTTGGGAAAAAGCTCACAATTGACAGACGTTTCTTTTTTTTTTTTTTCTTTTTCCTCTCTTCTTCTCAAATTTCCTTTCCCCCTGTTTTCCTCTCATCCTCCGGAACAACAAAAAAAAACCCTAGAATTTGACGCCGACGCTAAATTGATCGCTACCGCCGTCCATAGATCTGCACCAACGCTAGGGTATCGGGGGTAAGTGGTAAACTCTTCATCGTCGACGAATCTACAACATATTCTATTATACAACAATAGTATATTTTCGCAAAAAAAAGGACATGCATTTATTGCGTGTACTCTATTTAACTACATTTTGTATGGTTTTTATGGTTTCAATAGTATAATCATGTATGTATATTTTGCACTTCATTTCCAGTAGGTTAGTGCATGGTTTCTTTGTAAATTCATTTTGCATGGTATTATAATTGTGGTATATAGATATTTCTTTTGTTTGCCAATTCCAATAGCTAGGTGTTGATATTTATACTTTTTATACACTACATGTTCATTGATTTTTTTTTTTTTTTGGCAATTCAGTAGCATTTTGTATACCTCACTGCTGCCTTGTTTTTTAATCCAGAAGTTTATTGTATGTGTGGTTTTGTTCTGTTTTAGTTGAAAGTTTTGGGCAGTACAGTGGCAGAATTTTTACACCACTGCTGCTGAATATTAAATCCAGTAGATGTTGCATGTTTTGTTCTGTTTTTGTGTAAAATTCAGTGAGCTTTCTTCACTGTTTCTACTATAATATGTAGAGAAATTTGCAATTTGCAAACTGCCTTGTTCATTTTGAAAATTCCAGTATGTAATTTCCTCTGTTTTTAGAAAATTCCAGTAGCTAATTTATGTCTATATCTGTAATTGCTCTGTTTTGTATAATTTCCAGAACTGAAATTTCATTCCCCTGCTTTTTCCTCTGTTTTTGGTAGTAGTTGATTGCATGCATATTTTCTAATTCAATTCCTTCCCTACATTCTTAGTTCAATTCTTTTTGCATGCTATTTATTTCTTTTCTTCCAATTTTAATTCTTTAAGCTTCCTTTTACTGTATGCATTTTGTAAATTAGTCTTTAATTCTTTTGAAACATACTATTGCTTTATATAAGCTATTGAAACTCTCGATATACTACTATTGCTTAATTAGCTATCAATTAGTGCTGCATCATCTGTCTTTATCCCTTTTTTTGTGATGTTGTAAAAATTCAAAAGTACTTTTACAGATGTACCATCATGTGGCCTTGTAGAAAATTTTATCAATTAAATGGAATCTACTTTTATGACCTTGTTCAAAACTAAACTATAACATATAAAACTAAACTAATAACATATCAAATTTTCTATATTTCTTTTAGTTATGTATTTCTTTTTAACATATAAAACCAAACTAATAACATATCAAATTTTCTAATTCAATAACATATAATTCAATACTTGAACGTCTCAATAACATATAATTTTTTATTTGATGTTTATGTAGATGGCGAGTTCTACAGAAGTAAATCCAGGTCCAATGAGTCCAGTTGTTTTGAATGAGCAAAATGAGCATAGGACATCTTTAATTTGGGCGGGTGAAAAAAAGACGATTGATAATGCATTAGGTGTGAGGAGATTTGATTCTTGTTTTTTTGAATTGTATAGCATAGCTCCAACTAGGGTGAGGGAGTTGTTAGATATTGCTTTGGGTTTGGGGGGTAGCACGTGTTGGATACTTTGTAGTTGATCATAGTTTAGTTACTGCACTTGTAGAAAGGTGGAGACCAGAGACACATGTTCACCGATGTTTATTGTGTAAACATTATTTCCCCTTCCATCTCCCCTCATTGGTGTACTAACCCTATATATTCCAGTTTGAATATTGTAATAAAAAACAGTATGCCCTCTTGCTTTTTTCTCATTTTTAACATATTGTCTCCAAATTATAGATGGAAAAGGATGTATAGTGTGTGCTTGCCTCATCTCGATATTTACTAAAATAATGTACAAGTTTGTCATAAACGAACTCGACCAAAGCCTTCAAAGGTAAAGCACGACACTTCTTCAAGACACTATTTAATGATTCGGATAGATTTGTGGTCAAACAACCATACTTGTAACCGCTATCATATGCTAGTGTCCATTTTTCCTTATCTATTGCGGCCAAATAATTAAATGCTTCCAGGTTCCTCATTTTGATCTCTTCCATAAACTCATTAAATTTTGTGTCCTTGCTGGTTGATCCTGCCTTATACATCAAATCCGATAGCTCTTTCCTTTTGAATGTCACCTTGAAGTTTGCCCTTACATGCCGTAAACAAAACCTGATGGATCGCGTGTGGTGGTTGCCATTCAGTCGATGATTGATTGCACTCAAAATACCCTTATGCTTATCGGAAATTAAGCATACAGTCCTATTAAGTACCACATAATGTCGCAGAAGTCGTAAAAACCAACTCCAACTTGCAGTAGTTTCTTCATCAACAATTGCAAATGCCAAGGGATATATATGGTTGTTTGCATCCCAACTACTTGTGATCTTACATATTTGGTTTTGACTATCATTATTGAATTTTGATTTTATTTTTTAAGCATGGACTCATTTTGGAATATATATCGAATTGATGTGTTTTTTCTATTATATTTTGGTTTATATGTTGAATTGCATTGATGTTGTGTTGTAAGAATGAGTTGTAGCATTATTTACTCCAAATTTTATTTTAGGCAGGAGAATGCTATGACTCATTCGCTGTACGAGTCATAGAATTCTATACAGAGGAGAATATTATGACTCATTCGTTGTACGAGTCATAAAAGATCTCAAACAGAGGAGAATGTTATGACTCATTCGCTGTACGAGTCATAGAATTCTCTACTGTCGAAAATTTGATTTTGGGCAAAGGAGAATGCTATGACTCATTCGCTGTACGAGTCATAGATCTTGAGAGAACAAATTTGGAGAGAAATTTTGGAGAGAAATTTTGGGGAGAGAAATTTTGGAGAGAGAAATTTTGGAGAAAAGTGAAGTTCATTTAGAGTTTAAAAGAGAATCCGAAATTTTAGAACTATGACTCATTCCCAGAATGAGTCATAGTATTAAAATATATATATATATATATTACAACTACAAATAAGAAAAAAATAAAATAAAAAAAGAAATGGTGTGAATTGTAGGCGAAAAGGGAGGAGAGAGAAGGAGAGGAAAGAGAAAATTAGGAGAGAGAATTTTTTTTTTTTGTCGGTGGGACCCAGAATGACTCATTTTGTGAATGAGTCAAAGCGAAATAAAAATAGTTTCAAAACATGGCACAAACAAGGAGTGATTTTTAAAAAATAGGGCCATTTTGGGAAAAAAACTCCCTATTTTGACTTCCCTAGAACCTCCAATAGCACAACCGAAATAGCGACAAGTTCTCTATCCATGTGGGATCGGTGTGGGCATTAGAGCATTGAGAGAATCTTTCCCTAGTACGAAGGAAGAACGCACCTCTAATGTACCAGTTATTATGCCAAAGATTGGGTATTTAAGTGTAGAACAAATAACGGTTAAGAGCATCTAAATAGTAAGCCTACTGTACGATGAATGCTCTTCTATTTTGACTTCCCTAGAACCTGCGGTATCACAGCCGAAATAGTGACAAGTTCTCTGTGGTTGCCGAATCGATGTAGAATGGGATTTCAAAATTATAAACACATTCCTACCATTTATCATCTCTCATCTCCCTTCTCTACTCCATAGGCTCCTCTTTTATTTTTTTGAATAGGGATTTTTTATAAAAGATATAGGGACTAAATTTTGAAAACATGTGAAATTTAGGGACTAATATATATATATCATTCATGAAGGACTTTGTGCAAGTCCGTGCCTAAGCAAATTACTCATCGCACCAGTCCACCTTCGTTGTCTGTACTCATTTTCTCAACTACCTTCCTCCGTCTTCCTCCGCCGCCTTCCGCCATGGATGCTTCAGACTCAGCTTCGTCGATGGATCCAATCTTCCATACCCTCAGAATCCTTCCCTACTCCATTCTTCGTCCGCCACGTCTCCGTCTCAAGCTGCCGTCTTTCACTCTTCCCTCAGCAATGACTGTCTATGCTCTTATCCTCCTCACTTACTTCCTTGTCGTATCAGGCATTGTCTACGATGTCATTGTCGAGCCTCCCGGCATCGGATCTACTCAGGACAGATTCACTGGATCCGTCCGGCCCGTTGTTTTCCTTCCTGGTCGGGTTAATGGTCAGTACATTATTGAGGGACTTTCTTCTGGGTTCATGTTCGTTCTTGGTGGGATTGGAATTATGCTTTTGGACCTTGCTCTTGATAGGAACCGAGCTAAGAGTGTTAAGGTCTCGTTTGCTTCTGCTGGAATTGCATCTATAGTTATTGCATATGTTATGAGTATGCTCTTCATTCGCATTAAGATCCCTGCTTATCTCCGCTGAGTTGATCATTCGGATTCTGATAGGGATTTTAATTTTCATCCTTGTTCTTTTCCAAGATTTTGTAGGTAATTAATCACTGTTTCCAATTCAGGGTCTTGAATTTGATGCTGAGGATGAGATTTACTAAAATATAACTATTGCTTAAACCCTTAAAGAAATGATATGTAGTCTGTGGGCAAGAATTTTATTTTTTTTTTTATTTTTTATTTTTTTTATTTTTTTAATATGTATCTCGTTTGTGAATGTTGTTAAAGTAAGCTATCTCTTTGTGTTAATTACTCTGGGCTTGACTTGTTTGCAGTTTACTCTGGGATTGACTTGTTTGCAGTTCATTGATGGAGAAATTTGTGTTTCTGTTTGTAGATGAAGTATTTTGGACCTCAATAATTTCATGTATTTAAAAATGTAAATTTGAAGTTGGGGGGTTCATTCTGCTATCATTGCTGAATGCCTAAACTCCCTCTTACCCTTTGCTTGTTTCTGCTGCCTATTTCATTTTGTTTAAATAATCTGATATTGTGGTGATTAATTATGTTACTCCTTCCCGGTGATTTTTATCCCTATCTGGGTAGAGAAATAAGTTTTGATTGCTTAAATTATAAGTTTAACTTGGAAAAAAAAGGTTTGTCTTCTATTTTTGTGATATAACCCAAGAAACTCAAGAATTTTTGTGAAAGTTACCATGTTTGAACTCTTTCGACTCTTTTCCATACATTTTAGGTTCATTGAGCTCATCATGCCCTAAACAAGTCAAATCTGATTAGACTAATCCATAGAAGAATATCTTAGCTTCTTGAATTGAATAATCTCTCAATTTAGCATACATGTTGGATTCATCATCAATATAGAAACTACTTTTGCTTCGTGTTCATAGAACTTCAGGGGAAATAATGTGGCTTTCCATCAAAAGTCAGTCCCTAGTTTCTGTTGATCAATGTGCTACATTTTCTTCAGTGGAAGGCCAATTATTCTTCTGGTACTTTCGGACGGCTATTTGCTGGAAATTTTTTATTTTTGAAGGAGAATACATTGATATAAAGCTGACTTTACTGGTCATTTTGTAACTTTAGGCATGCAAACATGATATAAAATTGCCTGTGGTGATTTATTTTGTTTTCCTTTCCTCGCTTTTGACCTAAGTTAGAATTCCAGTTTTTGGCTGACTTTTGGTGTAAGCAGTTTTCTTCTTTGAATAGTTTGTCTATATATTCTCTAGTGTGGCATTTTTATTTTTCATAAGAAAGAGAGGTAGGAAGGGAAATCCAGGTTATTACAGTGACCTAGGCTCATAGTATTGCTGAAAAGTCAGTCCCAGTCTAATTTTGGTTATTCCTTGTTTGGGAGGAGATGAGAGAAGATATTTAAATATACAGTTATAGAATTCTTCCCCTAGAGATTTTAAGCTGGAGACAAAAACAAAAGATATGGTTTAATTTTAGTTAGCTTTCTTGAGGTTTTGTTATCTTTTTTGGATGCATTTTTGTTTGAAACTGAGGCTTATAATTTTTAACTAGAAATGTGAAGGTCTGAAGGGTGATGGACCAACTTTAGGTGCTCCCATTACCATCTACCTCCCAGTACTTTGATTCTTGTATTTCCTTGTTCGTTAATGAGCAGCATTTCATGCTTTTATTTCCTGTACGGTACTAGATCTTACACTAGTGAGTGCTTGGTAATATATATGTATACTCAACCTTATGCTTTTTTGTATAAGCACGTCCTACTGGTTTTCCCTTTAGCCAAAGAAGCAGTTGTCTTTTCTTAACAGTCAATTTTAAAGGGTGCTTGCTATGCTCTCTCTGTTGAATTCTGCTGTTTCTGTCAAGGTTTTTTTTGGTGGGATTAATTTATAACTTGCTTTTTGTCATGATATATTAGAAATCATCTCGGAATTGCTGCCCTTATGAACCTGGTGTGTAACTCAATAGGATTGCTGAATCTTATGAAGTTGTATAACAAAATCAATATCTGCTATAATAAAGCATTAATATGTTTCTTCATCTATATTTTAATCATAAAAAAAGACTGATGTATTTTCGACAGAAAGCTTAGCAAGCACACACAAATATTGGACTAGATTGCTTGATCATATGTTTACATGCCACATTTGTGGTTGAAACTGTGTAGATTCTAGCAGGAAGCACCTTTTGGTTTCTATCATCAACTTGGATTGTTGTATGATGAATGTACCAGGTGGTTTTTCATTTTGTTTGGGTACTGTATCTTCCGAAACCCCTTAAAATAGATATAAAGAATACTGACCATATTGACTATTAGAATGCTTGATGATACTATGATGTATGCTAGCACTTTTTGGCTGCTAATTTGAATGCATTGTTCCAGTATAGACATTTTCTTGAGAGGCCATATAATAAAGGAAATTGAATTTGAGATGAAAATTCCTTATTTTTTTTTTTGGATTCAATGGAATGAAAGAAAAAAAAAAATGAAGATTAACTTTGTCCTCCTTTTATCTTTTGAAATCTGCCTTTCATTTTTCCCAATCAATTAATTTTCAAGAAAATATGTTCAGTAGAAGCTAAAGGAGGTCTTGAACACGTAACATGAACATGATCCCTCGGTTATCATCTAACCAGAAAAAAAGGGAAACTAGAATTTTTTTTCCTACCCTCCAAAATATATCAGGTTGCAGAATACCAAAATTCCCATGGTCTCAACAAAACATAAATTGAGAGCAATACTTAAAATTAGACTCTGCAAGCAACTAAATACCAAATAGTTTAATATGATTTCGAATACCAAATAAACTAATAAAAAAATGCACCAACATGGGAGAAAAGAGCAGAGTAACATATAATCAGTATATTCAATATTAGGTGACAGGACAAATATGTTACACTCTTATAGGAGTTTGACCATTAGGCTATGTTAATTGGAAAAGAAACAAAAATATCTGTGACAATCAAGAATACTATAACACTGAATAATAATAGCTAAAACCAGCGGAAATATATATATATATAATATATATATATATATATATATATATATATATATATATATATAATTATAATTTTTATATATATATATATTGACAAGAACAACACGCCTACTTCTTTGCTCAGTGGTGCATGAAGTATATCTATTGTGCCATTACATCTGCAATCCTAAAGAAAGAAATGAACAAAACACTTGTGAGAAAACAAGATATAGACAGAAGACACTCAACACCAGCATTCACACTTTGCAAATTCTTCACTTCTAAATGTATATGAAAAAATTTTCAATAGAAAAACATGATTACAAGACTTCATTGAAGTAAAACATTGGCTCCTATGTGTCTAACAAACAACTGCAACTAAAAGCAGAAAATAGACACCGAATCATTAGAATACACATAACAACTATATACCAAGAAGTAATCTCTTTAACAACCTATACTTTTTCCCCTTATATTTTCACTCATAGGTTATAGCAATGTGGTGATTTCAATGGACAGAATGATCTCCTTCCTTAACATTCCTAAAGTACCAACGGGGACAGGGGAGAAGATCAAATCGATGGATATTCATTCCTCCAATAGTTTTCGGGAGAAAAGACACATACAGACTGATCAAACAATGATTATGGGCTACTTCATATTCTATCCTTTACATTATATTTATTCTTAGAGATCAATCAATCAATTATATGTAGGAAAAAGAAAACTAAGGCAATGAAGAGAAAACAACCATGGACAAACTTGAAGATATGAGTGAACGGAATATAAAATTGGAAAACCATAGATTCTTGGTAGACATCGAACTGCCTATTTCCAAGTCTTCAATAAATGATGCTAGAAATATTGTATTTGAATAAGACAATTAATATGAAAAAGATGTACCTAAATTTCGCCTCAGATTCTTCATTATGATCATTTACATCAACTTTGTCATCCCAAAGAATGAACATTATCAGTCTCTTCTACTTTCTTCTGCAACAATTTCCTTTCTCCTTTCAAGTAAAGCTAGAGTCTCAGAAAAACTATCTGCATAAAAAGACCGAACGCTCCCTTTCATTCCAAGCTCCTTTATATCACAAGTCCTTGGATCATATGAGGCCAGCTCCTTACTTTCCATGGATACCAAAATATCACCATTTTTTCTAAATCCCACCACTTTAACCATTCCATGTACTAAGTTGATAGAATACATTTTAGTCCATGACTCTACGACGCCATATTGCTGCATCACCCATATATTACAAGATTTATGATCTATCTCTCTTTGATTGATTACAGCAAGAGAATTCCTATATGTTTTAATGAATAAATTCATTGTAAGTTCCTTAGCCAATTCACTAGGCAGCATGATCTCACTGAACTTTTCGTTATCCATTCCAAATCCTACTATCAAACTACGAAATGAGGTACTACCACTACCCTGCCCACAAGATTGATAAGCAACCCAATGTACAACACCATTCAGGAAAGCCTGTGACCATACAAAATCTGGAATACAGCATCTAAGCCCAACATTGCCTATTCTTCTCCAAAATCCTACACTATGGGTATAAACCTCCACATCAAGGGGTACTATGTAATTGAATTCACTTATCTGATGATAAGCAATCCTAACCACCTTATAATCTAGATGGGAATCAACCCCAAATCCCAGCACAAACATGTGAGGACATGGAGGATCAATAGTAGGTGATGGTAAAGATACATACTTCCGAATCAAAGGATTCCATAAAGTTATAGCTTTCGGAATTCCAAATAAATCATCAGATGAACAGACTAACCCATTACACGTCCCTACAACCCTGAAATACCCATTTAAGCTTCTGAAAGGGAAAACCAACTCTGTCGATTTGATGGAAAACGAATCACCGCCATTGTCGTCATCCTCACAGACTACCTCGTCATCAGGATGCAACGAGTAATGCTCTTTCCTGTCATCATGAGTATATCTTCTAAGCAGCATTCTGGCGGTCCAGTGATTCTGGTGTTGGATTCTGTTGAGCTGTGTCTTGATGAAACTTGGGCTTGTGATGAGAGCATACCATGATTTTGCGACTGAAGTGAAACATACAAGAGATTTCACAGGAACCCGTATGAGGATTTCAATCAACAGTTCCGGAGGCAAATTGCCTGAATCAATCAGAAGCTCTCCACTCAAATTGACTGACATCGTTTCTTATTTTACTAATCTCGAGTCTTAGTTGGGATATTAGTAGTTTCAGCGGCTTTACGTTGTGGGGGATTAATGGCGAAGGCAGCGGCAGTGCCGGTGGCTGAGCAGCCGGCGAAGAATTCAGACGGAGCGGATTTTGGGGGCTGCCGGTCTTGTCCTCTTAAATTTTATTTTATCTAATAATTGTAAGGCAAATTTTCCAAAATAGTCCCCAAACTATAGTCTATTGGTGAAATTGGTCCCAAATTATTATTGTTTTTGGGATTGATCCTCAAACTAAGTATATCTAAATAATGTAATGACATTAAATGACTAATCTCACAATTTTTTTATAGTATGAGACTAATTCAAAAAAAAAAAAAAATTTAGGGTCCAATTTCACCAAACATATATAGTTTGGAGACCATTTTTGCCAATTTTTCATAATTGTAATATAGGTCTAATAATTATCCTCTAATTATTTTTTCAACTCAAAAATTTTTATCAAATTTTTGGTATTTTAATTCATGTGGGTATTTATTTGCCATGTGACTAAAATGATTGAAAATTTTCATAAATTTAGTGGGAAGGATCAAGTTTTTTTTTTTTTTTATAAAAAAATCCTAATTTCTATCATGTCTCGAACTTATGACCTCCCATGTCATAAATGAGGGAGCTACCAACTAAGTTATGTCTTATTGACGAGGAAGGATCAAGTTAAGAAAATAAAAATAGTTAGAAGATTAAATTCTAAAAGATTTAAGATTCAGGACCAAGTCTAGAAAAAATAAAATAATTAGGTGATATAAAAAAAAAATTCTTATAGTATATGTAATTTTTATGTAATTTTTATTTAAATATAAAAAAATAGTTAAAATAGAAAAAGAATATATTGTAAACTATGTTCCTACATTGCTTGTTTATGAGATATTTAAACGGTTACTAAATACAGACTTTAAACTCTTTACTCAATAATATATTTTTAACTTAGTAATGTGCACTTCAAATGTGTCGAAACATAACAACCTCTTTAACTATTTTAAATTCATATAGACAATTAGTCAAAATTTCCCTTTTTTACAATTAGCATCTTGAAGTTTTAGTAAGTATTTAATACACTCAATTTCGTAAGCAATGAGTAGTTTAGTTTGTAGTTGCTTTGTCTATAATCCAAAAGGTTATGAATTCAAAATATTACAATATATATATATATATATATATATATATATATAAAATATCAACAATTTAACATATATATAATTGATTACCAACTAGTATTTCAAGTCATTATTCAATTTAGAGTAAACTATCTTGGTGACACCCCTTAGATGTCAAAATTCGGGTTTAACACCTCAAAAATATTTTTTTTAACAAAGTATCCTCCAAGATTTAAAATGTTCCACTACATACCCTTCCGTCAAGTTTGACCGTTATGTCAGATTTTTGACGGTTAGTCAATCATTTTTACGGTTTTGGGCAGGGGCATTTTTGTCAATTACTTAAAAAAACCCTAATTTTTATAAAGGTTAATTTTGTAATGTTAAATAAAATAAAACTTAAAACCCTAAATTTTTTTTCTCTCTCTTCTTCTTCGCACCGACACCCCCAAATTTCGGACTTTTCTCTCTCTTCTTCTTCTCCTTCTTCTTCCATGGCTGATACATCCCAAATTCCGAATTTTTTCTATCTTCTCTCTCTCTTCTTCTTCTTCTTCCACAGCTACACTGATAAACCCAAATTTTGAATTTTCTCTCTCTTCTTCTTCTTCCGCACTAATACATCCCAAATTCTAAATTTTTTCTCTCTTTTCTTCTTCTTCTTCTTCTTCGACTAATACACCCCAAATTCCAAATTTTTCTCTCTCTCTTCTTCTTCTTCCACGGCTGCACTGATAAACCCAAATTCGACTTCTTGGATTTCTTTTATTCTTACTCAATTCCATTTGCTCTTTCTTCCTGCTTTCCATTTTTTTGGATCCGGATTCAAGAATGGGGATGGCTTCTCCTGCTCTGCAAACCCCTTTGCAACATCCTTATCTCTCTTGTTGTTTGTCATCTTCCACTAATTGCTCTACTTCATCTCTATCTATTGCAAAATTATCGCAACAAGAAGGATGAGAGCCGAACGACTTGGGAGGGTCTACTCTCCTCAATGAAATTATTTGTCGACTTTTTTTTCTTTTAATGGACTTAATAAATAATTGAGATTATTGAAATTTTTTTGGGGGTAAGAACATGGGTAGGATGTGGTGAGGAATGAAGAAGAAAAATGGTGGAGGAATCTGGCCGCCGTCGTAGTCACAAGCGGCGACAACCGTGAAAGGTGGAAGAGAAGAAGAAGGGAAGGAGAAAAATTAAGATTTTTAGGTTTATTTTTTTTAAAAAAATTTATAAAATTACCTAATTTTTAATTAGGGTTTATTTTTTTATTAATGGACAAAAATGTCCTTGCCAAAAACAATTAAAATTACAAAATTAACCTCTATAAAAACTAAGGTTTATTTTTTTAAGTAATTGACAAAAATGCCTCTGCCCAAATAGTAAAAATGGTTGACTAACAGTAAAAAATCTGATTTACCGGTCAAACTTGACGGAATGACATGTAGTGGAACGTTTTAAATCTTGGAGGACACTTTGTTAACAAAATTTTTTTGAGGTGCTAAACCTGGATTTTGGCATCTAAGGGGTGTCACCAAGAGAGTTTTGACATGTAGTGGAACGTTTTAAATCTTGGAGGACACTTTGTTAACAAAATTTTTTTGAGGTGCTAAACCTGAATTTTGACATCTAAGGGGTGTCACCAAGAGAGTTTACCCTTCAATTTATTCAAATTCTGTTCAAATTGAGCTCATAAAGTCTAACTTTTCTTCAATAGAAGACTTTATCTTGTTTCTTTTGTATGATGCTTATAACAAGTGTCGAACTCATTACCTCGTGTAGCAATATATGTGTTAAAGCTAAATGCTTCAAGCAATTATTGAATTGGACCACAAATATATTATTTCTTCTATAAATTGATCTACATATCTTGACAAAATAAAAAGGCAAATCACCAATTTCTCACTTCTTCCATTCTTTGTAATTATAAGTAGAAATATCTTTCATATTTCTTTTACTTTCTCTTTCGATTTCTACCTTGAGAGAAAGAAAGAAATATGGCAAGAATTCCAAGAAGGATGAGTACTAAGAATCATCCTCAAAATACCAAAACATCAGCCTCTACTTTCACCAAACGACGTCTTACAATTTATCGGAGAGCCTCTGAACTGTCTACTCTTACTGGAGCTAACGTCGCCATAATCACTTTTTCTTCTACATCTAACAATAGTAATAATAGTAAACCTAATTGTTTTGGATCCCCCGATGTCCATTCTGTTGTAGACAGGTACCTTAACAATGGTACGACAAATCATTCAACATTACAACAAATGACTTTAACCAAAGATTTAATTGATAAGTGCAATATTGTGAAACGAGAATATGAGTATCAACAACAACGTGCCAAAGTTTTAGAACGCATGATCCAAGAGCACAAAAGCAATAACAACAACTACTGGTGGAATGCTCCTATTGAGACACTAAATTTAGGGCAACTTGAGGAGTTGAAGACGAGACTACAAAATCTTGTTGGACAAATTGATTTTGTTGTTAATGGAGCAGAAGATGTGGTTAGTAATAATCTTCAGTAATATTTGTAAGTGATAATTAAGAATTTTGTGTTCTAGTTATTTTTTATATATTTGTATCTATCGTGTTCTTGCAAATTTAAATTTTCCTTTTGAATAATGTGGATGGTGAAATATTTGTTTGTGGTTCTTTTTTATTATTGCACTATTTAGTATTTGAAGTTAACTATTGTTCGAAAGAATATTTCATTTTTAACTATTACATACAATAAATTTACCTAATAATTCACTAAAAATGAAAATAATTAAGTTGGGAAAAAATAAACTATAAAACGCGTTATTTAGTAAAAGGCAGACTCCAGGCCACAACAATGTTCTTATACATAGTTAATTACAATTTTACGTAACAAATTAAAATAAAACGGAAAGAGTTAAAAATAAAAACGTATTAAGAATTAAATAGATTTGTAACTTATGGGACAAAAAAATATATATATAGAAAATTTTCAAGAAGATTTTCTTTTTCCACAAAGAGATTAATATACACATCTAGGGGATAATGGTTTCTAATCCTTTTTCATACTTAGACCATTCCGGATTTTTCTTAATTATACTAAACCAAATAAGTGAATTTAGTTTCAAACAAATTTATTTTTTTACTTTTAAAATTCCAAATTTTTTTCAACAATAAAGTCCTTTTTGACATATTTCTTTAAAAAATTTTAAAATTTAACAATTTGTGTGGTTTAATGAATAATAGAAAGGGTAATTAAATCATTGTAAAATTATATATATATATATATATATATATATATATATATATATATATATATCTTTTTACCATTTCGGTAATGTTTAGTGGATGAATACCACTATCTTTTTTGCTCTATATTTGTAAAATTACATTTAATTACTCTTTCTTTAATTGATTAAATCGTTGGTAAATTTTAAACTTTTTTTGACCGAATATGTCAAAAAAAATCTTTTTCTATCATAAAAAATTTTGTAACATAAATTTTATTTGGGTACCAAATTCACTGATGACTTGTGTAAATAAAATCAAAACTTCTTTTCGCAAGAAATCAATCTTATTTAAATAAGAATTAATTTAAATATGAATTGACTTAAAATTTCTCTAGTCTAGAACTACCTCGTCCTATAAACAGTCTAGAAACTAATTCAAGCCCATTTTAGACCAAGTCGGGTTGAATTTGGGCCAGACAATTTATTGGACTACTAGCAAATTAACTATCTCTTGCATTTCTTCAACAAAATTAGATTTTATGTACAAATTTAAATTAAATTCGAATCAATAAGAATAGTGATACAATAATCCAACTAAAAAACATCAATATCTCGTAACAAAGTTATTACATGGATAAATTGTAAGAAGAATTACCATCCCCTAATTTATTGCATATTTGTGAGGGAAAAAATTGTTTTTTTTAAGGAAAGATTCGCCGGCAGCATGATTTGAGGGTCTAATTTGGCTTTTACATGTAAATAACTGTAAAATTGCAATCCACCTCAAGACTGGAGAGACTGTTAAAAAAAATAATGATTCTTGATTTATTTTTATGGGTCGGTAGTGGTGGTATTTGTTAGTCTCTCTCTCCCCTCCTCTTTCCAGCTATTAGCAGAAACGTGTCTTTTTTGGATCTCTTTTCTTGCTCTTTTGTAATCTTCGTTCCACTCTGTCCATTCTTGCAGTGAAAGATTAGAAATCCCGTTTCAGATATGGGATTAATTTCTTGAAATTTTTGTTTTATAGATATGCTGCGGAAGTGCCATGCATTGGGCTGCCCTTGTATGTATGCTAGAATCCTTTCTTGAAATCTTGTTTGATATCTTTTCTATTTCAGTATGAGGCGCAGAGGATCCGAATTTCGACGGCCAGTTAGGCGAAGATTTTCGAACGTATTTTGGTTAACACTTTGTGGGTTGTTAATTTTGTTACTAATTGTTTTGCTGAGTAGAGATAGCAATCAGCCCACTTCGAGATTGGTTTATACCAAGGTAAATGTTTTTCTTTTAATTCAAGCTTGTTTTGTACTTTGGGATTATGTCTGAAAAGGGGGTAAAACTCTTATAAGATCAGTTCTTAATTAGGTTATCTTTGATAATTTGGGATCTTAATGCTGGTTTAACTACTCATTTAGGAATTTGATCCAGTGATTTCTGTTTTTCCTTTGGGTTTAATTAGTATTTTAGAACCAGATTGTTGTAGTTTGTTCCTGGCATTGTGATTCTTATGCTATCCTCATTACTTTTGGTGAATATCATTTTGTCCATAAGCTGCTTATCTTTGTGTTTTTTTGTATGTAAATGAGTGAGGATTATCTGGGTTCTTGTTGATAATTTACTAAGTTCATATCTCTCCTAGAGTTTTGCTTTGTTAAATGTGTTAGAGTAGTGGTGGAAATTCATGTCCTTCAGTAATATCCAGAAATTTTTGTTTTATCACGGTATAATTTAGGCTTGTCAATAGATTGAATGGGGAAAAGAAATTTAGATTTAGATGTCCTTTCAAGAAAATGTTTAAATTTCGTATTCGGTTAAGTGGTGGTACTATCAGAACTTATGGATTTAATTAGTTTGTTATTCTGTGCATATATTCAATTAGGATTGGGTAACAAAGGTAAGAGACTTAGCAAGAAGATGACCTGCAAATTTCTTCATTATCCCTATGTGCAGTTTCGTGGTTATTTTAATTACTTGGAGGAACTTAATTGATAGATATATGACATTTCTGTTATTTTTATTTTTTACTTTTATCATTTATGTGAACTTTTATCATCCTGAAACAAATTTATGTCAAAATGTTGTCCTAACTTGCTAAACTTGTGTTTCTTATACACATCATTAGTATCTTATGATCTTGAATGCACAGAGATATAAAATCTTCTTATTAGTTTTCCATCAAATAACTTTCGTTTCAAGAAGTTAACAAGTTTGAGTATTATTTTAAACTTTATTTGCTGATATTTAAACTTTTGTTTAAATTAGCTGAGGTGATTGCAATCTTAAAAAGTTGCATTCTAATTTTAAAATTGCTGTGGACTTAGCTTAATATCATTTTTGAAGAACTTATTTAGAGTTTGGAGCATATTGAAGAAAATTAGAGTTTCCTGTTTTACACAGTCGTTTTAGGAAGTTAGGTTGTGCTAGTGTTCTGCGGATTCTCTTGTGTGCTTAATTCGTTTTCAAGTGTTTTTTTATGTAAACTTCTCTTTTTTTATATATATAAAAAATAATAATAAAAAATGAAAAGGAGACGATGTATCTACTTCTGTGAGAATAGCCTTCTATTATTTTTCCCTGAAGGATTTTGCTTCCCTATTAGTGTGTTTGTGACAAGACACTCCTGGAATGGTCATATATGTTATCTCTGAGGATGTGCTTGGAGACACATTAGGTGATGCTAGGAAATGTTATTTGGGAGTGTTTCCTTAAAAGAACTGTATTCGGTAATATATTCTTTGCATCTTGAAGGTTTGTTCCCCACATAGTTTATTAAACTTGTGAGTGCATATTAATTGCCTGCTCCCTCTCTCTCCCCCCCCCCCTACAAAAAAAACACACTCCCACATTGTGAAAATAGATATGTTGAATACTTTGTATTTCATATGTCAAGACTCAGAAATCATTTTGTTTTGTTGGTTGCAGAGACCTTATAGACATGAAAGAATTATTGAAGGCCTCAACATCACCGAAGAAATGTTGAGCCCTGATTCAGTTGTTAGGCAGCTTAATGATCAGATATCTCTGGCTAAGGCATTTGTTGTAATTGCAAAAGATAGCAACAATCTCCAATATGCGTGGGAATTGAGTGCTCAAATCCGCAACTCTCAAATCCTTCTCTCGAATGCTGCTTTAAGAAGAACTCCCTTAACAACTGGAGAATCAGCATCTGTAATCCGTGATATGGCCCTCTTGCTCTACCAAGCTCAACAATTTCATTATGATAGTGCCACCATGATGATGAGACTCAAAGCTAAAATCCAGGGTCTTGAAGAACAGATGAATTCTGTCAGTGAGAAGAGTTCCAAGTTTGGACAAATAGCTGCTGAAGAAGTTCCCAAGAGTTTGTATTGCCTTGGTGTTTGTTTGACAACTGAATGGTTCAGAAACACAAATTTACAGAGAAAACATAATGAGAAAAGGCAAATAGCTCAGAAGTTGATCAACAATGATCTTTATCATTTTTGCGTGTTTTCTGACAATGTCCTTGCAACGTCAGTTGTCGTGAATTCAACAGCTTTGAATTCTAAAGATCCTAACATGGTCGTGTTCCACATTGTAACTGATGAGGTGAACTATGCTGCAATGAAGGCCTGGTTTACCATGAATAGTTTCCGAGGAGTGACTGTGGATGTTCAGAAGATAGAAGACTTTAGCTGGTTAAATGCTTCTTATGTTCCTGTTCTCAAACAGCTTCAAGACTCTGCAACTCAGAGTTACTACTTTTCTGGAAGCCATGATGATGGAAAAACTCCAATTAAGTTCAGAAATCCCAAATATTTATCCATGCTTAACCATCTCAGGTTCTATATTCCTGAGGTTTTCCCTGCTCTGAAGAAGGTTGTATTTCTGGACGATGATGTTGTAGTTCAGAAGGATTTATCAGCTTTGTTCACAATTGATCTGAATGGAAATGTAAATGGTGCAGTTGAGACATGCATGGAGACATTTCATAGATACCACAAGTACTTAAACTACACGCATCCCCTCATACGTACACATTTCGACCCTGATGCTTGTGGTTGGGCTTTTGGGATGAATGTCTTTGATTTGGTTGAGTGGAGGAAGAGAAATGTCACCGGAATATACCATTACTGGCAGGAAAAGAATGTAGATCGAACTTTATGGAAGCTCGGAACACTTCCACCCGGACTTCTGACCTTCTATGGTTTGACAGAGCCATTAAATCCTTCTTGGCATGTATTAGGTTTGGGCTACACAAATATTGATCCTCAATTGATACAAAAAGGAGCTGTGCTGCATTTCAATGGGAATTCTAAACCATGGTTGAAGATTGGCATGGAGAAATACAAACCCTTGTGGGACAAGTACGTCGATTACACCCATCCTCTATTACAACAATGCAACGTACACTGATTCGAGCTAGGGATCCTCGTCGTTCTGACAGGTATATTTAGCATTTAGTAGAGATCATAATTTTGTATTTAGAATCTCTCTTTAGGAAAGATTTACGATGATATTGATCAAGGCCAGTGGCCATTCATAGTTAACTTGATCTGTTGTATGATTGATTGATTTCTACTGTTAATTTCATTTTATTATCAGTTTAAAATTCACCATTATCATCATATCTTTCTTTTTCTGTTCAAATACTTCTGGGGACAATAGTTTTTAGTCATAGGTTAAAAAGCTGTGCCTTTTGCTTCAGACAAGACTTTCCTAGAATTTTCTGTAGAAACCTTTGACTGGAATATTGAATACACACTGCTGGGCTGTTGCTTGACACCTTTTCTTTTTTCCCTTTCCTTATTTACTTTATTTAGTAACCATCTCTTGTTCCATTGTTACTTGAAAAGTTATTCTGCTGTAAAGATTTCTGATTTCAATAACTATATATAAAACTACTGATTTAAGTAAGAAGAAGACAGCATTTTTGTTAGCAGAGATGTCAATTCTTAGTTATGTTTGTCTGAACCATTTTCCTCAAGAAAAACACTTCAGATAGGTTACTTTCATCTGGCAAAATTGGAAACAGTTGTCTCAGACAACCAACACATGTAATGAAAAAACCTTGTCAGTGGTCCAAAAAACTGTTATCAGCAGAAAGGGAGGAATGAGATGTACCCTGGAGAGAGAAAGAAAGAAGCTTACAGATGAAAAGGACTTGGTACAGAGGAAGAGAGAGAGAGAAGAACAACAATGGTCGAAGCAGCAGCAAATATTAATTCAAGAAGCCCACAAAAGCTGCCAAGAATCTACACTTAAAAACCTGTTGGTGAAATTTGTACTTCATTATCTCTAGGATGGACAATTGTCTCATCCCTTTGCATTCTTCCAAAACCCTACTTTCTTGACCTAGTAGCTATGAAATTTTTCGATAACAGATTCATATATATTTTAAATGCGTAATTGTGCTATATATAGACAATTGTCTCATCCCTTTGCATTCTTCCAAAACCTTACTTTCTTGACCTAGTAGCTATGAAATTTTTCGATAACAAATTCATACATATTTCAAATGTGTAATCGTGCTATATATATATATATATATATATATATTTTTTTTTTTTTTTTTTTTTTATATATATATATATTTTTCAAAAAAAGAAAAGAATGACATAAAACAATTTTAATTAATATTGTTGTCATTCATTATTATATATGTATATATATATATATGTGTGTGCGCTACTACTAAGTTCCTACATCAATGGCAGCACTTGGCAAATCCCTAACAACCCATCATCTCCTTAGAGAGTACTTACTCAAAACAAAATGCCGGCTAAGCTAAACAAACACAATCCTCAAAGATTACTCCATTCTTTTCAAAAAACAAAAACTTCATTGTTGTCTCCTACCACTAGTCTCCATCTTAACCTTTTCCTATCATACCTAGTCAACAATAAAAACCCATGACCACCTAATTCAAATTTCCAAACTTGTCCTTTCTTTTCTTTCTCATATATTTGAATTCGAATCGGATCATTTCTTTATATACAACACGTCTATTTTACTTCAAAATAATTGAACATCTTCATTTCACTTAGACAGATGCAAATTAACTAGTAAGGAGTTCTAAAAAGGTGTTACTTTCAAACGATGTTAGTTTGAATGTGGATATGACTTAAATATGTCGCCTATAATTAAAACTTACCACGACAACGTGTGACATGAAAAAGAAAAAAAAGAGTGTTGATTTACTAAACTAACCCTTGTTTACTTAAAATGATGGATAAAGTTAATTGTGATATGACAATATAGTTATATATATATATATATATATAATTTTTAGGAAACTTTAAACAATAATGTTAAGCATTTGTTAAATATCCAACAAGTCCAAAGGATTAGGAGGTAACTTCCCAAAACAGACTAACCATGTAATCATCCTTTGTACATGCCGGCTGCTTTGGTATCTACTTTGCCGCCAATTATCAGGAGGAGTTTGTTGTTCTTCTCAGTCAATATATCTAACGACTAAAAAAAAGTTTGAAATTTTCAAATCCCCAGAAATCTCTCTAAAAACGCAATCTTTTCTTGTTTCTCTTTTTCTTCTTTGTTTTAAGTGTGTTTCTTTGTGTGTGTGTGTGTTTTTTTTTTCTTCTTTTTCATCAGAATGCAGAGGCAAGAAGGAGAAATAATGGTGTTTGATCAGTCATGGAAGCAGAGCAGGAAGCCGAAGTTTCGAGAAGTGAGTTCAAGATTTCTTCTTTCGCCAACAAATAATAATAATAATTCAGTACCAGTGGTCGGTAATGGAAACCAATCTCCAACCCATAATCTTCTTTCTCCTATTAAGCAAAAACCCACCAGATCTTTTACTGATAATTCAAGAAAGCTAAAAACCCCGGAAAATTCTGGTTTGATTCGAGGACTTTGGCCATCAGCAGCAGCAGCATCGCAGAATCCTTCAAGTCCAAAGGTTGACAGAGAAAGAGAAACCCTTGCTGATCATTTAGGAAATGACAGATTAAAAGACCTTGAATTTGAACATGAACATCACAAAAATCAAGAAAAGAAGTCGGATAGTCCGATGTTGTTCCTCCTACACAGGCAAAGAAGTTGTACTGAGTTCACCAGGTTTGAAAATGAGAAAAGAAATGCAAAGGAAAATGAAAAGCATCATAAACCTCTGTTTGGTTCTTCAATACGTTACACTGGCAAGTTCAGGTTCCCAAGAATATCCTCTGCTTCTTCTTCTTCATCATCATCATCTTCATCATCTTCTTCAAAATCCCCAAAAAGTGATGATTATAATGATGCTTTTGTTCCTGGAAGATTATCAATGGATGAAACTGCACTCAGAAAAAGGAATTCTTGGAGAAAAAAATCTGATTATTTATCAGATCTCAGAGCAGAATCAGAGTCAGAACAGAGTGTTTGTTCAGGCAATAGCTTTTGTTCTTCACCGGTCACCGGTAGAAACTACTCAGCATCATATATGGCACCTACTGTGAGTTCAAGAATGTCTGGAATTGAAGTTCCATCAAAATATATGCAGCAGGATCATCCTTCTAGAAGAAGGGCTAATGCAACAGCAGTAGCAGATTCTTCTCCCAAGAAATCATCATCATCATCATCATCATTCATGTTAAAGAATGCAATAAAGAGATCTAATTCAGGTATTGATCAGACGACCACGACCATGAACACGAACACGAACAAATGGGGTTCTTCACCAGGCAGAACTGGCTCAACATCACCAAATGTTAAGCCTCCAACAAGTCCTTCAAAGGGGGGTAAAGGAGGAGTAGGAAATTTTCTAAGTATGGGTTTGGAATTATTGAAGGGAAAGAAAAGCTCTACAAATGTTGTCACTTCATCACCTCTGGGGTTAAGTATGGGGGAAAATGTTCATCAACTGAGATTGTTCCATAATAGGTTGGTTCAATGGAGATATGCAAATGCTAAAGCTGAGACTGCTAATGTGAAAACCTGTAAAAAAGTTGAGGTATACATATATATATATATATATGTATGTATATACATATGTGAGTGTAAAGTTCTGTTTACTGATAATGAATTATGTGTCTCTTTTTTTTGCAGAATAACTTAAAATATGGATGGGATGCTATAACAAAATTGCAGCAATCTGTAAGGCAAAAGAAATTGCAGATAGAGAAAGAGAAACTTGAGATGAAATTGCATCACATTCTTCAATCCCAAGTCAGTAATATATTTTCTTCTCTCTCTTCTTTCTTCAAGAATCATGAAAAACAAAATAACTTGATTCTTGAATGATGTTTGTGATGATGAACAGATTAAAGCATTGGAATCATGGGGTGATATGGAAAGAGAACATCTATCATCAGTAACTATGACCAAAGATTGTTTGCAATCTGTTGTTTGTAGAGTACCTTTAACTGAAGGAGCAAAGGTAGGAAAAACAATATATACATACATACATACATACATATATATAGCTAAAAGGAGTTGTGATTTGTGTTTGATTTTTACCACAAAATAAAAGAGTAACAGGCAATTATGGTTTGTAGGTTGCACCGGAATCAGCAAGTATTGTTCTTAGAGAAGCATCAGATTTCACTGCTTCTATCAATCTGATGTTATCTGATTTCCCTCATGTGGTAAAAGAACCTTCTTAATTTGTTGTCTTTTTTTTGTCTTGTTTATTTTTTTTTCTTCTTGTATTTGTATGTGATACGAGTTATGAATGTGTACAGGCGGACAAGACAGCCGGAATATTTGCAGAATTAGCAGAAATAGTGACACAGGAAAAGCTGCTGTTAGAAGAATGCTTGGAACTTTTCAAGTTCATTTCTGATTTAGAGGTCAGAAACATAGAAAAAAAATGCAAAAAGTGATCATTTTTTAACTAATTTTACTGTTTATTGCTTATAGTTTCTGATCTAATTGAGGGACTGTGTTTGTACATGGCAGGTTCAAGAAAAGAGCTTGAAGTCTTATGTTATGCAAATGAAATTCAGATCAGAGCAAAAACCTCTGCACAAAAATCCTTAAAGAGATGTCTGCATGACTTACTTAGTTGATTCAGGAAGAATTTCAAAAACATAAATAAATTCATACATATTTCAGTCTCTTACACAACCTTTTAGGATGTTCTATAACATTTTTCTGTACCAAAAAAAAAAAAAAAAAAAAAAAACAGGAGCTCATTTTTTTTTTTTTTTTTTCGAGTATTACAAAGAATGTAATGATGATCTTTCCTAGACAATATGTTTTACTTCCCAAATTAATCCGATGGTAAAGTGATGTGTTTGTTCATATTCTCTATGCTGCATTTGTGCAATATTCTATTTTCACATTTGAATTATGTCTGTATCTAACTCGGATATTTTATCTTGCCTATGATGTTTTAATGAACCCTTTTAATGTAAGGAAAGTCATGAAACAAACAAAGTTGCCAAGAAAAGAAAATGTCCTAATTTGTCATTCTTATGCATATATATGTATGTATATGTATAGATGTTATTATGAGTCAAGCTGAATTTTAGGTTGTTTTTGTTTTATAAATACAACATGAAAACAACCAATAATTCTCTCCACTTTTATCGTATGTCCTCAAGTTACTGAATAGCCTGTAATTAAGAGTTCCTCTGTCTTACTTTTAACAATGAATTCAAATTTGTATCTTGATTAAGGCTTTGCTTGGTTCTCTCTTTCTCTTCTTTCCCCTGCTTATGAAACTAGGCATTATCCAGGGAGAGAAGAAAGTAGGTTTAGGACAAAGCAAAGTCGTCGTCCCCGTCTCCGGTGGGGGGCGAACATATTGTTGTTGTTGTTGTTTATTAGGTAAAATTGTATCAGAAAGAGCAGCCAAATTAGCCAAAAATGAATGATCTATTCTCTCATTCATTTAAAAAATATCAGGACCTGAAACATCAGGTTCAGATGGATGATATCGAGAGAGGTCCATCCATGGAAGCAGGAGATTTAGATAAATTTTTTGATGATGTAGAGAATGTTAAAAAAGACATGGGAGATGTCGAGAATCTGTACAAGAAGCTACAGGAATCAAACGAAGAGAGCAAAACCGTTCATAATGCGAGAACAATGAAAGCCCTAAGGTCAAAAATGGATGCCAATGTATCTCAAGTTTTAAAAAGGGTAAAAATCATAAAAGGAAAACTGGAAGCCCTAGAAAAATCAAATGCGGCTAACCGGAGAGTTCCAGGCTGCGGTCCAGGATCATCCACCGATCGAACCAGAACATCTGTGGTCAGCGGATTGGGGAAGAAATTAAAAGACCTAATGGACGATTTCCAAGCGCTGAGAACAAACATGAATTCCGAGTATAAGGAAACCGTCGCCCGGAGATACTACACAGTGACCGGAGAGAAAGCTAACGAGGAATTGATCGAGAATTTAATTTCCAGCGGCGAAAGTGAATCGTTTCTCCAGAAAGCAATCCAGGAACAAGGGCGCGGACAGGTTCTCGACACGATTTCTGAAATACAGGAAAGGCACGACGCCGTGAAGGAAATCGAGAAAAATTTGATGGAATTGCATCAGATTTTTCTCGACATGGCGGCTCTAGTCGAAGCGCAAGGGCAACAATTGAACGATATTGAAAGTCACGTCGCCCATGCGAGTTCTTTCGTCAGGAGAGGCACAGAACAGTTACACGATGCCAAAGAGTATCAGAAAAGCTCCAGAAAATGTGCATGTTTAGCGGTTGTTCTTGTAGCTTGTCTCGTACTCATCATTCTTTTCCCCATTTGGTCAAATCTTCTTCTCAATAAAATATAGAGAGAGAAAGAAAATTTTCTATTGCCATTTTTGGGTATAGTTTGTTGAATTCATTGCAGGCCAATCTTTCTTCTGCAAAAACAGATTGTTTGTGAAAAATTAGATTTGAAGATTTTCCTTGTAGAGGAAGAATTGCAGCATTTTCTGCTGCAATATTTGTAATAATTACTTAGTAGTAGGTTAAGTCAAATGTATATGTCAAAAAAAAGGATATATATGTAAAAATTTTCTATATATATGTATGAAAATATCTAAAAGAATAATTGGTGTGATTGGTCCAAACAAATTTATTTTTTACAAATTTAATTTCAAACTTTTTTTTTTTTAACTTTTAAATTTCAAATTTTTTATTAGATAAACGAATTTTATAATTTTTTTTTTTGAATATAAAAAAAAAAAAAAAAACTTAAAAACTTAACCATTTATATTATTTAATTAATTAAAGAAAAAGATAAAAATCTCGATACATATAAGAACATTGAATATCCATTTATATTATTGAATTAATTAAAGAAAAAGATAAAAATCTCGATAGAACATTGAATATGTTAATTTATATTATTTAATTAATTAAAGAAAAAGATAAAAATCTCGATACATATGAGAACATTGAGAAGATGGAAAATGACATCGACCATTTTATCGAGCTCTTTGAATTGAGCAGAGGCCTCGGCCTCCGATACACCGGATTTGGTCAGTTTATCAGACTGATGGGCTTTTTTCCTCATTGATCAGGCCCATACAATTCTTTGAATTCTTTTTTTTTTTTTTTTTTTAGTTGGCAGAGAATAGAACCAAAGAAAACAGACAGAAACAAGCAAAGGTGACGGATCCTCCTTCTTCCGCCCGCCCCCCCCCCCAGTCCCTAACATCGGGGGAGGGAGGAATCTAGAGGAACAAGACCACCACAAAAATTCGAGGCATTGGCCCCCCTTAGGGAGCGTGAGCCGCCGTACATTACAAAAACGAGGAGAGGACCGAGCCGGACAAAACCAAAACATAAACCGAGAAAGAAAACATCGGCCACTCTTAAGCAAAGCGGACGCCCTCCAATCTTCAAATTCCATCATCCCGCGGAGGGCAAAAATGACGTTGGCGGCATCACCTTCAAACGTAGCCCGATCAAAGCCAAGATTAGAAGCAATCTTAAAAGCTTGGATAACCGCTTCCGTCTCTGCGCCAAACAGGTTATCGGAGATAAAGTGGTTCACCCAAGCTCCCGGAATACACCCGTCGAATTACGAAGAATAACCCCAGTAGTAGTGCGACCATTCTTAAATGCCGCATCAAAATTAAACTTAACATCACCGGAGGGGGGGGTTGCCATTGGGAAGGATAACCAAGAGGCCTCCCGGGGGTACCCGACTTCTTCAAAACCGCGGCTCGCCAATACTTATAAGCCAACTTATTCACCATTTTCGACCATACAGACCAATCAGGGGCGGCTTCTCCCTTCCAAATTCGGTTCCGCACAAACCATATTTGTTCACACGCCACTGCCAAAAAAATAGCCATCTTCTGTTTATCGGAATCCGAAATTGGGAATGGATTGTCCTTGCCGAGAATAAGGATAATCCATTGATCAATTTCTAGGTTGTTGAAAGCATCAAGTTTGATTTGCCAGCCGAGTTCCACCATAGAATCTTTGCAACCGGGCAGGAAATAAAGAGGTGCTTGCTCGTTTCGGGAGCCGTACCACACAAATAACAATCGTTGGTTACACCGGGGATGAATCCGGTCAACCGATCTAGGGTAGGGAGAGACCGAGAGAGGACCTTCCACGGAAACATGCCGAGCCTCCCGTGAAAGGAAGGCTTCCAAATCGGCTTCCATACATCACGGTTGTTGGTTGGTGTTCGAGCTTGTATTAAAGTTCGGTAAGCGGACTTAACCGAGAAGTTCCCTGTCGTGGAGGGAGCCCATACAAGTCGGTCGTGCTCCGTATCAAGGATCGGAGTATGCAAGATTTGATTGCCGATTTGTGGTGGGAAAATAGAGCAAACCTTCTCAACATTCCATTGCCGATTAGAAGGAGACAGTAGATCACAAACAAAATATAAACTCGGTGGCGGATTCAGCTGGGCTGGGATTTTGAAGCCGTCTAAGTTCGGTAACCGGGGGTCTTCCTTGATTCTTAAGCACGTAGCAGTGCCCACCCGGTAGCAACAACCTTGATTCGGGAGATCAATACATTGAGAAATGCTTCCCCAAATCCGGGAAGCCGATTTGGGGACCCGTTCCACATCCAAAATCTTCCTCCCTCGCAAATATTTAGATCTAATAAGTTGAGTCCAAATTTTATCACCGCCCTTACAAATTTGCCAAGCTAATTTGGTAATCAATGAGGTGTTCAAATCTGCCATTTTTCGGAGTCCAAGGCCGCCGACGGCTTTCGGGAGACGGATCGAGTCCCATGATTTGAGAGTTAAATGATGTTTCCGATTAGGATCAAAATTCCGGAAAAAAGAACGGATGCGGCTGTCAAACCTATTCGGTAAGCCTTTAGGGAGCATGAAAGTTTGCATCACATATCCCGGTATTACCTGTGCCACCGACTTGATCAAAATGAGTCTGCCCGCTAGAGAGAGACTCCGACTTTTCCACCCCGCTAACCTGCTGGCCGGTTTGTCCTCTAGTTCCCGGAATGCTGCTGTCTTGGACTTAAAGTTGCAAAAAGGCAAGCCGAGGTATTTTCCCTTATGGTCACACTCGGGCGTGTTAAGGACTTGACAAATTGTACTCTTAGAACTCCTCCCTACATTCCGGCTAAAGTGAACCGAGGACTTATTAAAATTGGCACCCTGTCCCGTCCGTTCACGGTAGGTACGAAGACAATCAACAATGGCAGCTGCCTCGGTGGTACTCGCCTTACGGTAAATAACGAGATCATCTGCGTACATAAGATGAGTAATTATAGGGCTGGTGCGAGAGATCTTAATGCCACTTATCCTACCATGTGCTTCCTCTCGTGCAATCAATCTAGAAAGTAGGTCGGAGTAGATAGTGAACGGAGCCGGGGACATCGGGTCCCCTTGCCGGATTCCACGTGCGCTTGTAAAATAACCATAGGGGGAACCATTTAACAAGAATGAGAACATCGGTGTGGAAATGCATTCTCTAACTAGATCGCACACTGCACCACGGAACCCCAGTTGTTGCATCATTTGTATTAGAACGGCCCATTCAACTCGTCATAGGCTTTGGCTAGGTCGATCTTGATTGCCATGTATCCTTGTTTTCCTTGCTTTTTGCTTAAGAAGCGCATAACTTCATGATTGATGATCGAATTATCCCCAATGGACCTTCCAGGTACAAATGCGGCTTGACTCGGATGAATGATTCCCGCCAACAATCCGCGAAGTCTTCCCGCTAGAATTTTTGTAACTATTTTAAAAATCACATTGCACGGAGCGATCGGTCTATACCGAACACATAATAAATTTTTTTTATAATTTTTTTTTTTTTTTTTTTTTTTTTTTTTTTTTTTTTTTTTTTGGGCGGGTGCCGGGGGGGGGGTTTTGGGGAGCGAAATAAATGTATGATTAAAGGCGGCGGGCGGCTTGCGGGTAGTGAAGATCTCTTGAATCTTCTCAATCACCGCAGGTCCAACAATATTCCAGTAATGCTTGAAGAACGTAACACTCATACCATCGGGCCCGGGGCTCTTAAATGATCCCATAGAAAACACGGCACGCCGAATCTCCAATCCAGTAGGCCGAAGAGAGAGCAGAACATTCGTATTATCCGAGACCACGGGTATGAACAGTTCATGAAAGCCAGCTGGTGGCGTGGGTGTCGAGCTTGAAAATAAGTTGGAAAAATAGTTCATGAATTCCTCCCCGATGCTCCGTCGATCGGTAATCCAAATGTTAGCAGAATTTAAAATACAATTAATAGCATTGTACCTCCGATGAATGATAGTAGTGAGGTGGAAGAAATGGGTGTCGGCATCCCCTTCTCCAAGCCACTTCGCTTTCGCTTTATCTCGCCATAAGCACTCCTCACGTTTTAACAATTCCTCCAATTCATGTTGTTTAGCATCTTCACAATGCAGAATATTGGAAACCTGCGGTTGAGATTGAAAGTCTTGGATAGTCTTTTTGATCTCCTTAATCTTCGTTTGGACATGTCCAAATACATCCTTATTCCACTTCTTCAACGCCGGTTTGGTATTCTTAATCTTGGAAATCAAGGTATTCCCTCGAGCCCAAGCATCTTGGATAACATATTCGGTATCCGGGTGCTCTATCCACATTGTTTCAAATTTAAAAGGCTTTGGCGGAAAGTTGTGTCGTGGTTCGGTTTGGAGGAGGAGAGGACAGTGGTCCGACCGTATAGCCGGGAGGTGAGCTACGACCGCATATGGGAATAGAAGTTTCCACCTATCATTTGCTAAACCACGGTCCAAACGCTCCCGGATATCGGCCTTACCCCCACGCCTATTATTCCAAGTGAACCGATGCCCTTCAAACCCAAGGTCGATTAGAGCATTTCGGTCCGCTACACTCCCGAATCCTCCACCGCTAGAAGATGAAAAACACCGTCCACCCGACTTCTCGGTGCTAGATAGGATGGCATTAAAGTCCCCGATAGCCAGCCAAGGTCCATCGAAGGCATCTCCAATCGAGTCAAGACGGTTCCAAAAATGTTGTCGCAAGGATGGGACAGCGGGACCATACACATTCGTAAGTTGCCACGGTGTAGAAGCGGGGTCATTACACACTACGCAATTGATCAAGCTTTCATTAGCCAACACAATTTTAATATCAACGGAAGAATTCCACAATAACAAAAGACCACCCGCCGGACCAATTGCGGGAACAAATTCAAAAGAAGGAAATTTAAGAGAGTGAACAAGAGCACTAATTTTATCTAGCTTGCTACATTTAACTTCGGAAAGAAAAATTACACTTGGTCGATGAGACTTAATCAAATCTCGAAGAGCCCGAACTGTCGTGGCTCGGCCGAGTCCACGGCAGTTCCAAATTATAGCTATCATGGGGAGGTGGGGGGCATGGTTAGGCCCGCCTCCTCGGCTAAATTGTGAAATGTGGTGTTGCAAACTTCCTTTGTTCCGGAACTTCCATGAGTCGTAGATAGTGTTCCACCGGCTCGCGCTAGCCTCTTAACATGCAGAAATCGTCGTCGAGTCACAACTACGATTCCCTAACACCTTCCCGCATCAGATCGGCAATAGAATCCATATCCGTAGGGAGTGGTCGGATCATCGATTGGCAAAGTCCGTGTTGATAGTATCTTCCCGATAGCATTTTGCTCTTCTTGCCGATAAAATGGTCAGCCTCTAGCATTCTTTTTGGGGCCGGACGTGGGACAATTTGGGTAGTCAAACAAAGATTGCTCTGTTGTTGGGCTTCGGTGAAGAGGGGAAGTGTATTTTGTCAACTGGGCCGGGAATGAAAAGGTTGGATTTATTTAGAAAGAACTTGGGCGAAATAAGTTTAGAGTTAGGATCGGGCTTAATAATTGAAGGTCCCACTTGGACAACGGGTGGTGGGCTTTGGGGAATGTGGTAGGGTTTAAATGGTGGAACGGGGGGTGTGGAGTTTTCAAGGGATGGGGTTACATCGGAAGGTGGTGGGGAAGACACTAAAGAGGGGTCGGCAGAGGTGCTTTTTTGCAGAGAAGGAGGTTGAGTGTCGGGAAGGGGATCGGAGAGTTTCCGAGTGTATGTGTGTAGGCGTCCTTGGGGGGGGGGGGGTACCACCGACACACCCGCATTGGAGCACAGGGGGGGCCTCGGACTTGACGAAAGGTCGGGGGGCGCGCTGCCCTTGCCGGCTTCGGGCTCTTCTCCGGTATGGGGCCGGAAAATTCACGGCCAGCCGTTCTTGATAGTTCACCTTGGGGCCCGAAAATTTTAAATTTCGGTAGGGCCGAAACCCGCATGCACGGACCGAACAAATTTCGGGGGATTTGATTTCGGTAGGGTGGATTTGATTTAGTTTTTCCGCCTCCGAACCTGCGGATCCCGGGGTGGTCACAGGGCATACCACAACCATAGCAAAACTCCTAACCTCCCTCATCTTAAACTGACCCAAGTGCGAGTCCCTTCTTCTCTATTGATATAACACCCGGCTTTGAGACTTTTCTGAGTGTCAACTCCAACTCCGATTCGTAGGAATTTCCTAGCTCGGTGTAGTTGTGGTTCATCTTCCAAACCGATGTAGCGACCAATATACTCTCCCAATTTAAAAGCATTCTCAACATTCATCCGGTTTGGAGGGATGTCATGAAGTTGTACCCAAAAAGGGCACCGGATGAGGTCGATATCTTCCAAGGTTTGGTCGGTCGGCCATTTATTGAGGACCAGTACAGCACCTTTCACCGCCCGGGGACCGCCGTTAAGGATCCCGTCTCTATCTACTTCCTTGGAAAAGCTACATGAGAAAATATTCGGTTCAATGGATTGGAAACCGATGTTGGGGCCCGGTCCCCATGCGGCAGACAAGATCGAAACAATGGCTCTGTAGTTGACAATTCTTTGAGAAATTAGCTTACCTACCAAGGTAAGCTCATAAATGGAGTTGGGTCCGGGTTCATTGATTGTGAGGTCCATACATGGAGCATCTAAATCAATATTTGAGGTAGTTGATTCCATAGTGAAAAGTTGTTTGAACAGATCCGGGGGATAGCGGAAATCAAATAGTTCGGGAAGTTAAAGACAAATGAACTAGCAAATGCTAGAAGGAGACCATCTCTTAGAGAGAGGATGGAGTACTTTACTCCCTAGAGAGAGAAAGGTACAATTCTTTGAATTCAAATCTATTTCCTTCTTCTTTTTTTTTTTTTTATATGTATAGTCTTTTTACCCTTTTCTTTAATTAACTAAACAAGATAAACTGTTAAGTTTTTAAGTTTTTTGACATAATCCTTTAATAAGAACCTTATTTTTCTTTAATAAAAAAGTTTGAGACTTTTAAAAAAAAAAATTGGAACTGAACTTGCCAAAAGTAAATTTGTATGGAACCAAACTCACCAATTATTCATATCTAATATATATATATTTCATCTTCACAAAATTATAAAAATTATTTACTTCATGTTATCAATGAAATACTAATATTAGATTAATTGAACTCACATATATAATTTATTTTATAAATGTTAGACGATATAGAGGGTTCGATTTCTTTTTTTTTTGATAAGTGAAATATTCATTAAAATAAAAAAACAATACAAAAGTGAATGACTAAAATCATTCACGAAAATACAAAGTATCAACCTAAAACTAGGTGGTGCAAACAAATCACCAACTTAAAACTAAGTGACGCAGGGAACAAACTCAACCTAAACAAATTAGGTGAGTCGGAGAAAGCAGAAAATAAATACATAAATACATAAAAAAGAAAAACAACAGATATTCTGTCTAAATCTAGGGTCTTCATACTGTCGATTTCAAATCTCATTTGCGAAGGGAGTTCGATTTTGTCTTCTTTCTTCAACAGTAGTCTAATCCATCCCGGGCGCATCAAAAATTTTATAGAATACCTAAAAAGAAAACCAAATACGAATACGAACAAAGGGCTCAAATCTAATCCGGGTTTAAAATTTTTTCCTTCTAAAAGAAGAAAAAAATGATATTTAAATATCAGTAAGAGACTAAACATATGAGATGATAAAGATAGTAAAAATACCAAAGAAATAGATGGAAAAACAAAACAAAACAAAAAACAAAAAACAAAAAAACCACAAAAAACAGTAAAAAATTATTCCGGCCAAGGGAAAAAGTTTTAGCCAAATTAAATTTCCCCCTTTGCGGGAGGAGAAAGGAAGTGGTGGTGGCGGAAGAGAGAAGAGGGGAGGAGAAGGGAGGAGTGGCGGCTGCTGAGGGAAGAGGAAGAGGGAGTTTAGGGTTGAGAGAGTTTATTTGTTAGAGAGAGAATTTTTGAGTATAACTTTAACCAAGTGTTATGTGTATATAGAGGGTTCGATTTCACTCTGAGTAAGAGCAAACATTCTCGAGTAAGTATTGAACTCTGCAGGTGTAACTCGAGTTAAATCTAGATTAGTTAGAGTCGTAATCGATACTCGTCATGAACGTCATGCAAGAGTTAGGGTGAGAACTTTCCGATTAAGAGTTGAAGTAACAAGTGCAAGCGGAGTTGTTATGGCTCCAGATAGTGTAACACAAAAAAAAAAAAAAAAAAAAAAAAAAGAAAGATGAGAGAAATTGAGAAAGAATGTAACGACGTCGTAGGGAAGTGCTGTTTCATCTAATTTTAATTTTTAATTTTACCCTCTCTGGGTCATCTCTCTATTTCTTGGAGTTTCTGTATTTTTCAATCTTCCATGGCTTCATCATTTGTTTCAATGGCTGCTCGGCGAGCTGCAACCCTGAGCCGGCTTACTTCTCGTCCTAGTTCTTCCATTCAGGCGGGTCCTTTCATTCAGCGCCGAGGCCTCGCTTCAGCTGCTGGTATAGATTTCATTTCACGCTGATCTATTTCTCATTTGTGTTTTTTATTCTCAATTTTGATTTATTTACTTGGGGTTTATTATTTCAGATCACCATGGACCTCCAAAGGTGAATTGCTGGCAAGACCCCATGAATCCAGCTAAATGGAAAGAAGAACATGTTAGTTTTCTTTGACTTCGTTCGCTTTTGTTTTTCTCCCAATTTCTGGGTTTTTCTTTTCCTGGATTTAAAACTTTGTGATTGATAGTACATTATAGTATTCCGAAACTATTCATCAACACTTTTGATCTTATTCCTCTGTAAAAAGCTTGCCATGTTTTATTTCCAAGATTGGATTTTCAGAGTTCCGAATCATGATCCTTAGTGGGATTTCAATTTTCTGCTTAAATTCTTAAATGTTATATTTGGGGTTATTAAATTTTAAATTTTTGTCATGGGAAGACTGAAATAATACCCATATGGAGCATACAAATAATTGAAATTGATCATAGATTTTGAGTAATTGTTTTCTAGGATCGTTAGGATTGTTTTCTATTGAGTGATTAGGAGGCTGTTTTTTTTTAAAAATTTTTTTTGTAGGTTTTTAAATGAGCTAGAATGAAATGAAAATTTCATGAAATGGTAATAGTGTCATTTTATGAGAGATAGATATGGTGCAAGTGTCTGTGAACTAGCCCACTATACTAGTTGAAATTAATGGAAACTGTCTTGCATGAATCAAATGTCTTCAGTTCTTCCAATACTTTGATTGTTTGGTAAGATGATATGGTTAAGGATGGCTGACGACGATTTATATATATAAGCAAACATCACCATGTTAGCAAAACTCCGTTGTGGTACTCTTACCTCTTCTAAACAATCTGTTGGTCTCTGATCATTAATGCTATATCTCTTGCTGTTGCAGTTTGTGATTGTTTCTTTGACTGGCTGGAGTCTGCTCTTCACAGCTGGCTACAAGTTCTTCACAGGAGGCAAGAAAAGCAAAGAAGGGGTATTCATTTCTTTTCTCAAATTGTCTTTCTTAATTTTCAGACACATTAATCATCATAATGTTTATTGGAAAGAGGGCCTCCTTTCTTTTCAATCACTGACTAAGCTTAAGCTTTCTAAAACAGTGCATGTAATGTCCACTTTCTTTAAAAGAATTGGTGTTATGTTCTGTCAAAAAGTTTCTGCAGTATTGGCATATCATAAATCAAAAAGTGTAACAAGGTTTCACTTAGATCAGGTTCCATTATGTTCATACATCAAACTAACTTGCATTAGTAATGAATTATATAATATATATATTTTCTGGATAGTTGATTCTACTGGTTGACATTTTTTAAATACCCTCCTGAAAATCTGTTAATCTTATCCTTAGTTCCTCTGGTGCATTTGAGCAACTATTTTCACTTACTGTAGTTAACTTCAAGCTGGAAGAAAATTGTGCTCCAAATCTGCTGATTGTGTACATAACTAGTGAAAAAAAAGGAACTATTGAAACATTCCTCAACAAACATTGCACTTTTATTATCAACTAATGTGGGAAATGCTCTGTTCAAGATGACCCGAGAGAGTAGTTCATAATTTTGTATAATTGTTTTAGCATTGCCAATGCGAGATATTAACTCCCTCATTGCAAAGTTTCCTTTGTACATGCTGCATTTGTTCATTGGAATAAATCCTTTTTTATTTTGGATTTGCAGAATTTGGTTGAAGCTTCTCAGTAGGTGGGGGATTTTGCCATCATCATCTGCAAATTATAAATTTAATAATGTGCTGGGTCTAGAATTACATTTCTGGTAACATGTCCATTGTATGGATAAACTTTTTATCCTCATTTATTAACCCAGAGGACTACCATGTATTTGATATATGTTAGGCATGATTTATTTAGTAAAAATTGAACTTATTCTTGTTTTACTCCTTCCCTGAATTTGGCCTTCTTTACATGTTGCATTTCGTAATAAAATATCTAATGCCGCAAATATGGCTTTTCTTTTTGACAATTGATCTTTATTCCTGAGCTTGTAATGACTGATCTACTGAAGCGCAGAGTAAACCTTTGCCAAAACATCATCATATTTAGTTATTTCTTTATGAGAGTTTCTTTATGTGATCAGCCGCACTATATAAGATTTCTGTCAAGGTAATTTTGGTAAATGTATACTTTCTCCTATGATTAGTTGGTGATCAAATTTTCTTCCTACTCAAAATTTTTAGATTTCCATTTTTCCTATGTTTATTATATATATGAATTTTTTTCTATGTTATACTATCAAAATAGCAAAACCATTAGCATTTTTTAAAGGCCTTGACTGTAGAATTAAATCAACAACAGGTTTTTCCTGCTTGGAAAAGCAGCATATACATTACTTTAACTCAAACTCCTGCTCGTCAGTTTTTCCTTAACTATTTTCACCATTGGCTTGGGAGTTGGATTTGGATTTACTAGATGTTTCTGTTTCTGGTTCTTGCTCTTGAAAATCCTGTGCCTCAAAATCCTGCTCTTCATCCAAATTGGCGGTTTTTGGTTGTTCTGAATTTGTATCTTCTTTCTTCCTGTCTATCTCCTCTGCGAGTTGCTGGATTCTAGTTGATTGCTCAATTTCATGCATGCTCTGTTTACCTTCTGATGATGCTTTTCTGTCATCTATCTCGAGGGTCATGTCTGTTGGTGCATCCTTCAGGGAAACATGAGCCATTTCGGTGATTGTGCTTGTAGCATTTGTTTGCACCATCAGCTGTTGATAACTGGTAGTATTCCTTGCTTCTAGTCCTAAATCTACACTGGCTTCATGTTTTGAAGGTTCACTGTTTTTAAGACTAGTTATCTTCTGGCCAGAATCTTCTAAACCAGTTTCATTTCTCAAGCGTGAGCTTTCATTTTGAGAGTCACTATTGACCAGGGACTCAGCAACTCCATTGTTTTCAGATTTTCCTGCTTTACTTCTGGTCATAATTGTCCATCTCTTTCCTTTGGCCCTTTTCAAGTTAACACTTCTACCTTTTCGCCCATGTCTCCTGATCTGTAAGTTATCTAGAATTTGTGAATTCATTCCCCGTCTCAAATTTTCTCCATGTTCTTGATTTTCAGCACCTAGAGCATTTGAACCTAGCATAGTATCAACTGTGGTTTCTGTCATTTTATTATTCAAAGTATGTCCTCCATTTGTTTCATCTCTGGATCTCTGCACTTCACTATCATGGTTTAGTACTGCTTTGTTTTCTGCAGTTTCCACCCTACTGTTCTTTCCTTCACCGTCATTGATTCTCTCTTCAGGGTTGCTGCTATCTATAGAATGGTATTGTTTCTGTGATTGTTCTTCAGCCATTTTTCTGCTTTGAGCAGTTTCTCTTCCATGTTCACTTCTTAAGTCACCTTGTTTTGCAATTTCTTCACTGCTGCTGTTCCCAGAACCTCCCATACTACTATCGACATGTTCTGTTACACGCTCTCCAGCTTCTGCCTTGGTGTAGACATTCAAGTTCCCTCTAGATTCCTTCCCTTCATTCATTCTTGCTTCCATTTGTGAATTTAAAGAAGCATTGGAGAGATCATCTGTACTCACTGACCAGATATTTGCAGGTGACTCAAGCTGGCCTTTCACATTCTCAATTCTTCCAGGTTCCCTGCTCCTGAAGGTTTCAGATAAGGCTTTAACCTGTTGATTTTCATCCTCTATGTGTGTGTTTTTGTCTCTCAGCATCTTGATCTCGTTCTCCTTCTCTTCGAGTGCTGACTCAATTGTCTTCTGCTCCTCCCTGAGAGAAGATACTGTAGACTGCATTTCCATGATCTTACCATCAAGGTCCCTCTTCTGGGACCTGAGAGTGTGGATCTTTGCTCTCATATCTTCAAGTTTCCATTTAGCTTCTTTCACATGATCTCTCTCCTTCTGTGACATAGTAAACTTAAATAGTATTAGCTCAAAAGAATAATACATTGGCAAAAACATGAATGCTTTCACCATTCCTACAACCAGTCATGTATATTCTTCTTTCATTTCTGTGAACTTTTCCTATTATATTGATATGATACAAATATAACAAATGTCAATATTGGCGTAACAGGGTAATACCCTAGGCCTAACATTGCACATCTTCTTGTTGAATTCTCTCTCTTTAGGTTGTTTAGTACATTTGTTTGGGAACAAATCTAGAACACATCAAAGATGAGAATTATAGGACAAAACAAAGTTCTTGAGTCTTCAAGATTTTGTTCTGAAACTCTTAGATCTTGTGTTCATGGAAAGTTCTTTTATCTGATGTATACATGGAAGAAAATGTAGCTACATATTATTATTTTCCCTTCGTATGACATTATTGATCCTCAAAAGAGAGAGGAGAGAGAAAGAGAAAGAGAGAGAGAGAAGAAAAAACCTGCAAAAGAATCTGAAGGGAGATGAGATCACTGTCCTTCTCCTTGATAAGAAGGTTAAAGATTCGTCTCTCTCTAAACCTGTGAAGAACCATAACACCTATTACCGCAGCACCAAATGCCAGCAACAGCAACATCCCATATTGTCTCCCTCTGCTTCCCCCATTGTTGCTGTTGTTGTATCCACCTTGACTCTTCATTAGCCCCGCCATTGCCATCCACTCTTTCTCTCTCTCTCTCTCACACACACACACAGAACTTTTCCCAAGTTCTAGCTTGTCATCCAAAATTGACCTCAAAACTGCCTTAGTGTTTCTCTCTCATGTACATATATATATAAGTCCCTTGGCTCGGTTACAATGGTATACCTTCTCGGTCTGGGAGAATAGTATTATGTAAGAGTCAAAATGAAGTGTTAAATGAAGTGTTAAGTTAAACTTTATAAATATAACTTTGGATCATATAATATATATATATATATATTGTTGTGTCTTAAAAATGCATTGACAAAACAGAAGCGGAGATAACAAGGATGGATGAACATGGATGGTTCATGGGAATTGTGTCCTAACCGGTGATTCAGGTCACTTTTTTCAACTTACTTTTTAAAGTATTATTAAATGCTTACATGCGATGTTTGTTAATTGTATAAGATTTTACACAAACGCCTCGTTGAATAAATGATACTTTCTTTACTTTGCTTGAATTATAATCTGAAATGTTTAGCTTTTATTAAAGGCGATGCATGGCGGAGTCATTCAAAAGGAATGCAGAAACCGAACTTTGTCATCAATTGTTGCTTGACACTTCAAAAAATTGTTTCTGTTTTGCACTTATTTCTGTGGGCAAACCTTTGCCTATTCAACATACATTAGTATGATATTATCCGCTTTGGCTCAGCCACGGGTTTGTTCTGTTGGGTTTTCCCAAAAAGCCTTATTACTAATGGAGTATGTGAGAATTACTTATATGTAGCACACATTTACCTATTTTCTCCATATGGGACTTTGGGTTGAAATTCAACCCCCACAATTAACATGCAAGTGAGTTATTAGTATCAGGCAGGCTTTTGAGCATTTTCAAAACTTGTTTTTTTTTTTCTTCTCCTCTTTAAAGAAAAAGAATTAATCAATCAGAAAGTGGAGGTGAAAATGCAATGTAAATTATGTAATTTAACAAAATTTTAATAAAAATATGGAAATAGACATAATTCAATCCCGTTGATAAAGTATCATGGATCAAAATTTTGATCGAGAGCAATGCGTATCCAAAATTCCCAGCATGAATTTTCAGATTGCTTCCGGTAATGGTCGCCAGGAGTTCTTTGTTGTAAGATATATCTTATTGGCAGAAATCATCGATTCCCTGTAGATTTTTTCACTCCCTTGCTATTTTTGAGGAGCCCTTGAAGAATTCTTGAATTTTGTTTTTTATTTTTTTTGGTTGCTGTTGATTTTCTTGTGGGAATTTTGATTCTGTATGTGAAATTTTCATGGATAATGTATGTTATCTTAAATAATTATACTGCGGCTGAACTGAAGTTCATTTCTTTTCATATTTTTGTAATTTAAGTCCAAAATAATTAGGGCCACAGATTTCTTTGTGGTGCCCAGCCCCTTTTTTTTTTTTTTTGTTGAATTCTTATATGTATTTTTTTTCTAGGCAGATGAACTGGGATTCTGATAAAGGGGAGTGAAAAATGCTGAAATTGATGCTTGCTTGCTGCAAAGTTTATATATCAGAAAGTAGGAATAGGGCTGCACTTGAAGCAATTGAAAGATCAGCTAAGCTATTTCCAGAAGCCCCAATTGTTAACAAATTTGAAGATGAAATTTATAACAGAGTTGGTTATACCCTTGTGTCAAAGCTTCCTCCAAAGTCAGTTTCTGATTCATTTTCTCCATTGAAAGGTGCTGTCTTTGCAATGGTTAAGGCTGCTTTTGAAAACATTGATCTTGAAATGCATTCTGGAAGTCATCCCAGGCTTGGTGTTGTTGACCATATTTGCTTTCACCCACTGGGCATTACTTCTTTGGAACAAGTAGCTGCTACTGCAAAGTCTTTGGCAGCTGATGTTGGCTCAAACCTCCAAGGTCTCTTCTCCTCTTTTCTTCTTTATTTATAGATAAGAATTCTTTAGGTTTCTGAATAATTTGCATAGTTGGGATTTGAGAATGATTTGCATTGTGCCACAACTGCCAAAGAAAAGATTTAATTATGATAGAGATTGTGATCCGAGTTTCGTTATGGATTGGTCTAAAAAGTTTGCAGTGTTGGGAGAAGAATTAGAGGTTTGTGGTGGTCACCCAACCCGTTTTTCCAGTCCATACATATATATATTAGGATTTCGGATTTTTTGTCTCCTTGTAAAATTTTGACCAGTGAATTCTTGTTTGCCCCTGCCTGTTGTTTTTTCCATTTACGGTTTACATGTAAAATCTGTCTATTCATCTCGTTTCTTTCTTTTGATTTGCAATTTCTTGGAAATTATCTTTCATAATTTCGTAACAAATTACGATGTATTCAGAATTAGTAACCTTCCCTAGACAATGCAAGAGAAATGTTCGTTTACTGATCTATAACTGATTAGTTGAGTAATAGTTAGCATCATTATCATTCTTGTTGTTGTTAGTGCATCTGATGATACTATTTGACACCATCCCTGGCTCAGTTGTTGCCCTATTGGTGACCAATATGTGTGTATCTGTACCTGTACCTTCTCTAGATCAATGGTAGGGTGTTTCTGCTATCTGTGGAATACTGATACTTCTGCTTCGAAATGTTTTTCTCTTACTATTGACATGTATATATATATTTATCTCCAGAACTTCTTAAAACTTCTTCAAATTTTGTTAATATTTCACCATCTTTTTGCTTGACTTCATATATATATCTACTATTTCCAAAACACTATCACTGTAATTCTTATAGTATAGTATGTATTCAGGCGTGATTCTTGGAATTCATTCAAGAACATGGGCATCTTAGTTGTTTGTTTGGTGCCCGGAATCTTGAGTTGTAAATTCAACTTTTGTCATTTATGAAACTTGTGAAAAGCTTTTAGGATTTTGTTTAAGTCTGCACATGGGGACCTCTGCCATTGCAAATAGAAATGCGCATGAATTCCCTAATGATAGATCGAAATAGTAATATGGTGATTGGTTGCATAAAGAATAAAACTGTCATCTCTGGGGCGGAATCTTCTTTTCAAGAGACAATTATTACAAAAAACTATGACTCATGCAGATCAAGAATAGTAATCAAGCTTACTGGCAGATAACTAATGCAAAACAGATATGATATTCTTTGTTGACTAATATGGCTGATTATCTTTAAAGTTTCTCTGCAGTTCCCACTTTTGTGTATGGAGCAGCACACCAGGAAGGAAAATCTCTCGATTCAATCCGGAGAGAATTGGGATATTTTAAGCCTAATTCCAGTGACAACCAGTGGGTAGGTAGGCTGAAACTACCAGATGAGGTTCCTGAATCAACAACAAAAGGTGCCATTGTAATTGGAGCTACAAAATGGGTTGATAACTATAACATTCCAGTTTTCTCCGATGACACAGCAGCTGTTCGTAGAATCTCAAAGAAGGTAAGTGGTCGAGGAGGTGGACTTCCATTGGTCCAATCTATGGCGCTTGCTCATGGCGATGGTGTCATCGAGGTTGCTTGTAACTTACTCGAACCTAGTAAAATTGGAGGGGATCAAGTTCAACTCGAAGTTGAACGTCTAGCTGAGGAAGAGAATTTGAAAGTTGGAAAGGGTTATTATACTGATCATTCACAACAAGATACAATTGAAAGATACATCAAGTTGTTCTGTCATTCCATATAGCCTTGAGACAACTTCCTTTGTTCTGGCATGAGTCTGTCCAGGTACAAGACTTACATATTTTTTACCTTATCATAGCATTGCAGATTACTTTTTTTCTCGTTAGATTATACGATCTGAAACCACTATTTTGATTAATCCGAATTTGACTTGAATTGTACCCACAAAATCTTAACTATTGTTTGAGAAAAAGTCTCATTTTGACTCTTACAAAGCACTCATAACCTCGTGTAAGATTCACAAGATTTACCATTGTAGATTTACTTCAAAGAGTTTGTTTCATTATAATATCATCTTTCTTCTTTGAGGATTTTCTTATCTGCACAATGTGGGATATTTGGTATCCGGAGTCATTGCTTCGACTAATATAGATTCAATTTTAATTATATCTACAAAATATAATTCTTGTTTTGAGAAAGTTTTGTCCTAACTGTCACTTACATGAAATGTGAGTTTAGAATTTTGTATAACATTTATATGCTATGAATTCAAACTTACAATCTCATAGTTATGTAATAAGAGTTGTAAGAATAGGAAACGTTTATGTAACCCGGTAGCTTGGGAGAGTTGGTGCGCGGATTCCTAATGCTTCCTCCAGGGCGGATGGTCGAAGTTTCGAATCCCCCTGAATGATGTGGTTAGCGTCATGTTAAAAAAGTTCCGGGTCGGACCCTCATCATCGAGTAAGAGTTGAACTCTGCAAATAAAGTGGGGACATCGGGCGCCTCAAGTGGGTATAAAAAAAAAAAAGAAACTTTTATGTAATACTCCCATTTTTTTTTTTGGAAAAGACTAATATATTCAAAATAATTAATAAATATGAAGTATAAAATATTAATTATCAGAGTATTAAGAGGTCTTAAAAAAACAAGAGTATTAAGAGAAAAATATGAATAAATATATTCTAATTTTTTTATATAACAAATAAATAAAAAATCATGCGAAAAAACAAATGGTGTAATAATTAGCATAAAAGGAAAAAAAAAAATCCTCAAACCTTTCATCCACATGTTTATTTTTTTATTCGTTGTCAGGACAATTTTAACCTAATTAATATTGTCGGGATCATTAAGGATTCACCGGCTTAAATTGATGACCTCTTTTTTCTTTATTCATAGAGGATTATTGTCTTCTTCTTCTAATTTCTTTCCACAAAACTTCAAAATATTCCATTCAACATTGATAAAGAAAGACAAATTTAAACACTCTGCGTTATGGTATAATAGTACAGAAATAATTCAATGATATTATTTGTTTTGTTGCACTTTATGTGCGAACAATGTGAAACCTAATACATAACAATATATATATATATATATTGGTTGATATTCAGAATTATCATAACGCTAACTAATTCGGATTCAATTTGCAGAGTGTGATTCTTACTCGGAGAAAGATCTGACTAGTTATTACATGACATGTGTATATATATATATATATATAATATCTCTTAACATTATTTTTATCGGAATCTTATGTCATTTTCAACCACCTCTGAACAAATGAAAAAACTTCCAAAATCAGTGGGCATCCAATCAATTTCTGTATACAATAATTACTACCAAATATTTTATCACTTTATTTACAAGACCTTATCCACAACCCCTAACCATTTCAGATATCTTTTATCTAATTTGTGATCACCTTTAGTTTGTTTTTTCAAACAAATTTACTACTTGGCCTAAAAAAAAGGCTAAAAATACATATTTATTAAAACGTTTTAAAATTCTAAAAGTCTTCTATATTATGTATATATAAAAAAAAATTAAAATATATTAACATTGAGGTGTTTAAATCAAACGTCTAAAGTAAGAAATTATAATATATACTAGATTGACGTATTTTATACATATTTTGTAATATATCCATATTATATTGTAAAAGCTGACTTGGTACAAATGATAAATACACACTTATAAATAAATAATATTATAAGTTTGAGATAAGAGTTAAGTCAAAAATAAGAATCAAAACTTATACATGAATCAAATTTGAATTAATTACAATGTAAACAAATTTATATTTTGGAGTGGTTGAATCAAAGTTGAATATCTAATCAGTATTTAATCATTGATAAGAAAAAAAAAAAAAAAGAAATTCAAAATCTTAATGAAACTAGTAGGGATGACACGTGAAGATTGTGGAGATGGGGGCATTGAGGACAATCATGGAGTCTATTGAGTCAAGAACTGGGGATGACATTATTTCTAGAATGGCCCGTGTGTATAAAAAGTAGTCATTTTTTTTTTTTTTTCTCTTCAAGAAAGTAAAGAAGAAATAGAGTTGAAGGAAGTGGTGAAAGCAAAGAATGGATTCCAACATGGGTTCCATGGTTAGACTCCAATATTTCTCTCTCTCTCTCTCTCTCTCTCTCTCTCTATATATATATATATATATATATATATATGTATATGCATTTTTTTGTGTGTATGTATGAGAGGAAAAAAAAGAAAGAAAAGAAAAGCATACATATTTAGTATGTATATTTGCAAGACTTGAGATTTTATCTGTGATTGATTTGTTCATCCTTGCAAGTGGTTCACAAAATTGATGTTTTCTAGATTTCTTGATTTATGGAGTTTCATTCTCAGAAATCAAAATGGGTATATAAAATTTCTTAAATCATTTGTAAATTGTAAAGAAATTAGAGAACTTGCCCTAATTTAGAAACAGAAAAGATTGCAGTTTTGTTGACATCCAAGTAAGAAAAAACAGACTTCTCACCACAAAAAAAAAAAAAAAAAAAGAGAGAAGAAAAAACAGACTTTCAGTCTCATGATAGAACTTTCAAGAGAGTCAAAAAGGATTACAGAGAAGAGATGGGTATTTTGGGGAGTTTCTGTTCCTCTTACTATCCATGGAATATGGGATTTTGTGGATGTTTTTTGAAGGGAGTTAAGTGGGAGAGGGAGAAAAGATCTCTGCTTAGTTAACAATAGCAGAATTTGCCTCAAGAATTTGTTTAGATATGAAAGTTTAAATCAACAATAAACGATGACATTGATATGAAAATCTAATCAAATAATGGTGTCCGAACATGAACTCTAGTGTTCAACTAGTTTTCTTTTTTTCATTTGTTGATTTGTTTAAGTGTTGACTTTTGTTGTGAAATTTTATGTTCGACTCATACAAAAGAAGTGAGTTAAGTTCTATGAACTTAAACTTTTAGAACAATGGAAATTTAACACCTTAATCGATGATTGTAATAGTAACAAAAGGTTCATATTCATTGATGATTGCTTGATATGAACTAGACAATATATTCATTGGTGATTGATTGCTTGATGATTTTCTGAAGGACAAGAAGAAAACAGTTGCACAATCAATGCTGCTATGCTGTAAGCTCTATATATCTGAATCAAGAAACAAAGAAGCACTTGAATCCATCGAGCGCATAGCAAAACAAGATCCAGAAACCATTATTGTCAACAAATTTGAGGATTGTAACTATAACAGAGTCAGGTATACTCTTGTATCCTATGTTGCTCATGACAGCACTGGATGCCCAATTTTCAGTCCTTTGCAACAGACAGTGGTAGCCATGGCTGCTGCTGCTTATGAAGCCATAAACCTTGAGCAGCATTTAGGTACTCACCCTCGGCTTGGTGTTGTGGATGACATTGTTTTCCATCCCTTAGCTCGAGCTTCATTGGATGAAGCTGCTTGGCTTGCTAAGAAAGTCGCTTCAGAAATTGGAAACCGATTGCAGGGTAACTAAGTAACTGCAATTTCTGTTTTTTCACTTTTGGATTCTGTTGAAAGATAGAAGAAAATGATTCTCATTTCATGTTGTTGAGCAGTACCAGTATATCTGTATGCTGCTGCACATCCAACAGGGAAGGCTGTGGATACTATACGTCGAGAGCTAGGCTATTTCCGGCCTAATCACAAGGGAAATCAGTGGGCAGGGTGGGCACAGCCAGAAGTTCTCCCGGAGAAGCCTAACGAGGGACCTGAAATAGTATCACAGGAAAGAGGTATTGTGATGATAGGTGCAAGTAGATGGGTAGCTGCATATAACATACCTATAATGTCAACAGATTTATCAGCTGCTCGACGTATTGCACTGTTGGTTAGTGCTCGAGGTGGCGGCTTACCCACCGTGCAAGCGCTAGGTTTGGTTCACGGCGATGACACGACTGAGGTGGCATGCTTGCTGTTGGAGCCAAACCAGATAGGAGCAGACAGAATCCAGCACTATACTGAGATGCTAGCAGCACAAGAAGGGTTAGAAGTAGAGAAAGGATATTTCACTGATATTCCTCCAGAAATGATTGTTGAAAGATACAAAATGTTAATCTGTGCTGAGAATTGATTGAAATCATATATATATATATATATATAAAACTTCTTTAGCCTAAATTTTAAGAACACTTTAATTTGTTCTTATTGTAGAGAAATTACAATGACCTTGTATTTTTCCTCTGTTTTACTAAGAGTCTTTCTCAGTTTCCTCACATAATATCTCCATATATAATATACATAACAAGGTCACCTTCCAATTATGTGTATATATATATATATATAATATATAAAACTTTTTTATCTTAAATTTTTAGAACACTTTAATTTGTTCTTATTGTAGAGAAATTACAAGACCTTGTATTTTTCCTCTGTTTTACTAAGAGTTCTTTCTCAGTTTCCTCACATAATATGCTCCATATATAATATACTAACAAGGTCACCTTCAAGGTATGTGTAATAGCAAAAAACAAGCATGCATTATCATAATTAGTAAAAAGATATAGCAAGATCTCAGTAAGTACCATGTAAGAGTCAAGGTAATACTTTAATTGAATTTTGCAGGGTACAATTTAAGTTGAATGAGCACTGCTCGACTAGAAGAGCGTTGCAATGCTGTCTATCCAAAGCGAGCACACTTCACCGTCGAGAAAGGAAAGAAGACTTTCATCTCCCTTTTGAGTTTGCCGATAAAGAAAGAGAGAATTTTTTTGAATTATTCCAAGTTATCATGACATTAAAAACTAGATAGATTAACAAAAAAATGGGCCCAAAAAAAAATGAAGAAAAAAAAAAAAATGATGTTGGTTCAATTAGGGCTACACATTCAGCTTATTGTGGACCTGACTGACAGCTAGCCTGTTATCCTTCCACTGCTGGGAGCGGGAAGTTATCGCTGCTCTGTTAAGCCAGCCTCACGCATTGCCCTCCACTCTAAGAACCGAGTAGCCTGAGCCTTCGCCTAAGCAACTCGGCCCAACTCCCTGCTTGGAATGGGCGGGCCAGAGATTTGCCAAATCATGCCCAGCTGACCGAGTAAGCCCAACGTTCCAACACTCTGAGCCCCCACTCGGGTTATAGACGAGCGCTACCAAGTCCGGCGATTTAGTCTAACATTCTGCAGACTTATTTGTTGGTTATTACATATTCGATTTTTCGATGTGGGATATTTAGCTGAGGACGGAAAAAGAAAAAGACATTTTCCATACATATTTCATCAATCCTTTTCCAATAAGAAATGATAATTTAACTTATAAACTATTACTGAAACTTTTATTTATTTATTTTTTTCATTAAAAAATAAAGAAGATCTTCAATTGTTATTAATATTTGTTGAAACTATTTAAATAGTTATTGGAATTCAAGAAATTATTAAAATTAATGTTTATTTCGCTAATCATCCTTTAGAAATGAGTGTCGAAAGATACAAAATATAATCTTAAGTAACATGAGTTGATAAGAATTTTTTCTAACGTAAGTGAGTTTGTGAGATCAAACTCGTACTCATATATACAGTCATTTAAAACTTTAGATTAGAGTTGATTACAGCTTATTTATCATGAGAGACATATCCGATTCAAATCGAGAGTAGTTTAAATGTGGACATAACTTAAAAATTCTCACTTATAATTGAGATCTATCTATAACATTTCATGATATTACCCAAAATATATATATATATTAACATATTAACATTCTGGTGGTATTTAGTAATAGTTATTTTAAATATTGATTAATTTAAAATTAATTTATGTTAAATCACTCTTTATGAAAAAAATCTTTCAATTTATTTATTTATTTTTTTTAAAAAAAAAATGTTTTACTTTGAAACTTTACTTAAGAGTTAGGATGGAACAAAAAATAATGTTTCAATAAGCTGCAAGGGCCAAGCCCAAAAACTCTTTGATTTGTCATATTAATAATAATAATAATAAACGCATTTTGAATTAAACAAAAGATCACGAATTTTGATATTTTATGAGATAATTTGGATTGAATTCAAATTAATCTAAATACTAAATAAAATGGGTAAATGAGGGAGGTCAAAACAAAAAAGATATTGGTTCAATTAGGGCTGCTCATCCAACCCCAGAGTGGCTCAGTCACAAGTGCGAATATAATCTAAACCAAATTTAGATTAGTCGAAGTAATAATTTTACAAAGCGCATGTGAGTTGGTAAGCTTTACTTTAGTGAGATTAAGGGTTTAAACATCAACTTATGTATATGCATTTATTTAAAATTTAGTATAGAACTTTTCCTCCAACAAAGGACCACCCATCTCAAATAGAGATTAGTTTGAATGTAGATTGGTTTAGAGTGTCCTATAATTTCAAACCATATAATACACCTCGTACCAAATAATAATAATAATAATTTTACATATTAAATTATTTTCTTGAGTGAGGCCCAAAAAAGTGTAACCCAAATTAGAAAAAAAAAGAGAAAAAAGAAAGAAACAAAAGGTGTTGGTTCAATTAAGGCCATCCATCCGGCTATAGTGGACTTGATTGGCAGCTGGCCTGTTATCCTTCCACTGCAGGAAGCGGGGAGTTGTCGCTGCTCTGTTAAACCAGCCTCACGCATTGCCCTCCACTCTAGGAACTGAGTAGTCCAAGCCTACGCCCAAACTACACAGCCCAACTTCCAGCTTGGAATGGGCGGGCCAGAGTATTGCCATATCAAGCCCAACTGATTGAATCAGCCCAACGTTCCAACAACTTTAGCCCCCACTCGGGTTACAGACTAGCGCAACCAAGTCCGGCGATCTATTCTATTATTCTGGAGACTTATTACTAGTCTATTTCTGGTTCAATCTTTCGATGTGGGATCTTTAAGCTAAGAAGGGAAAAAAACTAAAAGCACACTTTCTCATACATCAAGAGATAACTGCTCGTTTCCCATAAATATAGTATCTACAGTTAATATGGATGATCAAATACTAGAAAACTATATTTCCTAAATAATGTATTAGTTCTTCATGCTTAAATTGAGAAATATACTTTTCTTGCTTCTAGATTTTTTTTAGATATCATCAACTAAAATGAATCCTTAATCATCCTTAAATTTCATAGAATTTTTGGTTAAGAATATTCTATAATAAGAATAATTATATATCTAAGATATATATTAACCATCATGCAATTTTTTTTTTCTAATTAAATTAACAACCGCATTATAAATTAGTTTAGAATATGATCTAAAGATAGTTAATAGTTAAATATGAATGGAATATATTATTATAGATCCTATAAACAATCAATTTCTTGTTTTTTCCTTCCAAACAATAATATTTTCTTGAAATATGTCATATTTTACTCTATTAGAAATAAAAAATAATACTAATTTACAAGATTAACATTAATTTTGACATCAAAATTACTCTTGATATGTTTTTATTTTATCGTCATATTTACAACCACTCCACTCCACTATATTTCGGTCATATTGATACTTACATTTACAATTTAATCGACGAGAACAAACTGAAGACTACACGTGGTGATTTTATTCGTCACTAGGGCATTTACAAAATCGATGGAATCCCTAAATAAGATATTGGTTTGACAGATCAAAATCACAAAATAAAGTTAGTTACGGTAAAAGGGATACCAAGTTTACCAAAAAGATGGTGCATATTCAACAATTGAACCAAAGATTTGGCAGAAATAAATATGCAATATAACATTGCATGTAATGATTCCGATTGCACTAGTATGTCTCTTGGAGGTTCATGCAGTCATTTGAGATTTCCTCATAATATATCATATGCTTTTAAAGCATATTTTCAAACTAACAGTCAAAAGATTACTGAGAAGGGATGTGATTTCAATGGACTTGGAATGATAATCCCAGATGATCCATCAATAGATAATTGCTCGGTTCCTGTGACTATATTATCTACTGAATTTGCAAATACAAATGGAAGATGGTATAGTAATGATGCAATGAGACATTTTAATTTTTTGAAAGGAAAGTTACATTCTTTTCTATATATATAATTGATATTGGTCCTACACCAAAGAAAAATGTTGGTTCAATTAGGACTAAATAAAAAAATAAACAAAAGGTGTTGGTTCAATTAGGGCTATCCATCCGGCTATAGTAGACTTGATTGGCAGCTGGCCTGTTATCCTTCCACTGCAGCGAAGCGGGAAGTTGTCGCTGCTCTGTTAAACCAGCCTCACGCATTGCCCTCCACTTTAGGAACCGAGTAGTCCAAGCCTACCGCCCAAACTACACAGCCCAACTTCCATCTTGGAATGGGCGGGACGGAATATTGCCATAACAAGCCCAGCTAATTGAATGAGCCCAACGTTCCAACATCTTTAGCGGGACGGAATATTGCCATACAAGCCCAGCTGATTGAATGAGCCCAACGTTCCAACATCTTTAGCCCCCCACTCGGGTTAAAGACTAGCGCAACCAAGTCCGGCAATCTATTTTATTATTCTGGAGACTTATTACTTGTCTATTTCTGGTTCAATCTTTCGATGTGGGATCTCTAAGCTAAGAAGGGAAAACTAAAAGCACACTTTCTCATACATTTTTTTTATTGAGACAATCATATTTTGAGTAACTCGATATTAAAATATAAACTAAAATTTTCTCTCTATTAGCTTAATTAAACAGAAATTTAATTATGTACCTGATATATATTAGTATTATTTAATTATTAGAATTATTATTAAAAATTTTATGATCGACTTATATATTGATAAGGCCAAATAAATATATAAATTAAACTCCCTTTTATTTGACTTAATTTTTAAATATAAATAAAATAGATAACTAAACAATTATTAACAATATAAACAACCAATTAATTAATTGGTTTACCCAATATTATATTTATCTCAACAAAAGTTTCATAACAAATTTTAACATATGCATAGTTTATATGTTTGGTTAATTAACTAATTAGTTAAAGATGAATGGACAAAAACAAATCTCCTTTCCATTCTTTTTTTTTTTTTTTTTCCTAATAGGTTTATATATACTTTAATTCTTTAGAGAAAAATCAATACTAGTAGTTAAATAAGATGAGTCTTGTTGTCCAAATTAATCTTAGGGTTAATGTTGTTCTTCAAATTCATGATATGTGTATATTTTGATATGTTATTTTTAACCACTTCAGTTGAGAGTTATATAGGTATCACTTGGGGAAGGTTGAACGCAAAAAAGTTACCACCGTCTACTATAGTTGATATGTTAGGTTACATATAATAATTTTAAGGGTAAACTATTTAGGTAACACAAATTTTTCAAGAATATTCAAGTTTGGCACTCAAATTTTTTTAAATGTTAGAACCAAAAGACGACAATTTGATGAGGTGGTTGCTTTTAGAATTTTTTAGGGTTTTTTTTTTTCACATATAGTTTAATGAATTTTTTGGACGGGAGAGCAATATATGTGCATTTTAATAGATGAAGTGCAAAAGTTGAGCGAGAAAAGTTCAAGTGCAAAATTTGGATTTTTGAAAAGTTCAGGTGTTACTCAAATGGTTTATCCTAATTTTTATGTGTCCAAAGAGTTACAAATCTTAAAATTAGGGTGTTACGTGATACCTAAAATCTCACATCTAAAATTTATCTAAATCTATTATGAAGTATAAAATATATGCAAATTGCAATAAGAGAAGATGAAATAGTAAGCAAGACAATAAAAGCAACTATATATGAGTCTTTTTACTGACATTTTAATTGATACAAAAAGACCATCAGAAGTAATGGATGGTAAGAATAAGTATAACAACATATTTGAAGTAATGTACGATACTTCTTTTATTTGTGAATAGATAATTGCTCGTTTCCTGTGACTACTATATTATCCACTGAATTTGCAAATACAAATGGAAGATGGTATAGTAATGATGCAATGAAACATTTTTTTGAAAGGAAAGTTACATTCTTTTCTATTCTTCTTCTTAACATATATTTTTGTATTAAAGTTAGAATTAGATATATATACATATATATGTGAGAAATTATATATAATTGTATTAAGATTATCATATACATATTTGGAAAATTCTTCAATTCAATCTCTTAACTATATTTAGGTTTTTCTTGGTTGGTCCTAAGTCGTTTATTTCTAATCATTTATTTATGTTTGATTTTACTAAATTGGTCATTCTAATTAAAATTTAATGGATGTACCAATCAAGTAGACATAGTTATAAAGCTCGATTTATCCTTGATATAATTCAATTAGTTTCTATTAAATTAATATTTATAAATTTTTATTAAAAAAATTATTAAAATTTGTGTGGAGGGATAGAAAAAAATATTATGAGAGAAAGTTTGGCTCATTATTTGAAGAAAAAGAATGAACACTCCATATGGGATGGTCAATTATTGAAAAAATATCAATCTTTTTCGCAATTCTTCTCATTTGTAATTTTGTGGTGTTTATTTATTTTTATTTTTTTCTTTGGTTAATAAGTTTTTTGATTGAGTATTTTAATTAATTAAAGTTACGACCTTCAACTAATCTTTAATATTTTTTATAATAAAATTTAACTTGACTAAAATATGATCACGAAGTGTAATAAAAAAAAAAAATGAAAGATGTTGGTCCAATTAGAACTGACTCATCCCAACTATAGTGGGCCTGAACAGCACCGGCCTGTTATCCTTCCACTGCGAAGAGCGGGAGGTTTGCGCTGCTCTGTGAAGCCAGCCTCACGCGGTGCCCTCCTCTCTAGAAGCCGAGGGACCAGAGCTTTCGCCCAGACCACACGGCTCAACTCATCGCTTGGAACGGGCAAGCCAGAGAATAGCTGAGTCAAGCCCAATTGACCGATTCAGTCCAGTGTTCCAACATCTCAAAGCCCCTACTTAGGTTACAAGTCCTCGTTACCGGACTCGGCATGCAATAAGCTTTGTCCCCTTCTAATAAACCAAAGCTTCTTTTCATTTCAATTCAATGTGGGATTACTTGATTAGGAAGGATTTTTTTTTCTTTTTTTTTTAATTATTATTATTTTTTTATTACTTAAATAAGGTTTGAAGTTCAAATTTTGTATATAAAGAACCGAATCTTAAAAAAAAAAAAAAAACTCTTTAGAATCCAACTTTATTTTAAATTAGTCGAAATTCAAATTGTATTAAATCAAAAGGAAAAAATATATATATATATATATATATATTTATATCTATTTTTGATTAATCATTTTGGTCATTCTAATTCTGTGTATTTCTATTGATCATTTTAATCCTATGTTAATGAATCTAATTATAATTTAATAATTATAAATTTCAAACTTTGATTTTTTTTTAAAAAAAAAAATTAAATCAAAGAACCAAAATATTTTATCAAGAATAGTATCAAATCTTAAAAGAATCAAACTCATAAAAACTAGTAAAATCATAATTAAATTTGCGACCTTTTCTTTTCTGAAATCTATACCATCATCATGTTTCAAAGATTATTAGTACAACCATTTATACAATATTTTGCTGGTTGTACTTATATTAATACTCGGATTAATTTAAAATTGAGTTAAAAAAAGTATGAATTATATTTATACTAATTTTTTCATTGTTTTTTTTAATTAGATTGAACCTTCAATCACTAATCAAAGTCGATAGATTTAATCCACGAAACTTTATATATATATCGGTTGAACATGATTGCTTTAACATTAAGCCAAATGAATTTTTATAAATTATAAAATTAAGTCCAAAAGAGAATTTAACAGACTTCTTTTGATTCTTTATTTTTTTTGTTTGTTTTTTTTTTTTTAAATTTTTTCACTTCCTTCTTTTTATTTTAATTTGTATTATAACTATAGAGATAATGATTAGTTATTTTAATTTAGTGAAGAACATGTGTAAAATTATAAAAAGATGTTGGTCCAATTTGAGCTGACCCATCCAAGTTATAGCGGACTTGAACAGCTCCAGCTTGTTATCCTTCCACTGCAGAGAGCGGGAGGTTTGCGCTGCTCTGTGAAGCCAGCCTCACGCGGTGCCCTCTTCTCTAGGAGCCGAGAGACCTGAGCCTACGTTCAGACCACACGGCCCAGCTCTCCACTTGGAACGGGCATGCCCGGGAATAGCTAGTACAAGCCCAACTGAAAGAGTCAGCCCAATGTTCCAACATCTCAAAGCCCCCACTCGGGTGACAAGCCCTCGTAACTGAGCTCGGCAAACATTCACCTTAATTCCCTTTCTAATATACTGAAGCTTCTTTACAATTTCTTTCGATGTGGGATTATGGTTTATTCATTTTTTAAATTTTTGAGGGGTTAAAAACTAATAAGTTAAAATTAATGAGTTTCTTTAAAATAACATTTGATTGAAATTGAAGAAATTATTTTAGTCTTTGGTTAATAAATTTTTTAATAGACCATTTTAGTTATTCTAATTATATTTTGATTATTAGAGCATTTATAAATTTATTTTAGAGTTTAATTTGATCAAAAATTAACTAAAATATGATTAAAAAATTAAAAATAATTACTAAAAAATAATAAAAAATTAAAAGTATCAAACTCATGTTCTACACATCTTTTATCTCCACGATTCTTCTTTTTTTTCCCAATATCATTAATTATTTTGATGCTTTAAAAATACCAAATTAGTATGAAATTCTTTCTGAAAAATAAACTTTCTATTTTAAAATAAATAAATAAAAATAAAAGATGTTGATCCAATTAGAACTGACCCATCCCAGCTATAGTGGGCTTGAACAGCGCCGGCTCGTTATCCTTCCACTGTAGAGAGCGGGAGGTTTTCGCTGCTCTGTGAATCCAGCCTCACGCGGTGCCCTCCACTCTAGAAGCCGAGAGACCTGAGCCTTAGCCCAGGTCACACGACTCAACTCACCACTTGGAACGGGCAAGCCAGAGAATAGCTACTCAAGCCCAACCGACTGAATCCGTACAATGTCTCAACATCTCATGGCCCCCACTCGGGTTACAAGTCCTCGTTACTGAACTCGGCGATTGTTAAGCTGTTTCCCATCTCTAATATGCGAAAGTTTCTTTTCTGTTTCATTCGATGTGGGATTAATTAAGAAAAAGTTTTAATTAGTTATTAATTATATTGTTAATTGAGATTAGGAAGGAAATATTGTTTACTAAAAGAAATTTAAAATTGAATTGCGTTAAATTAAAAAAAAAATTAAAAGATTTCTTCATTATTTTTTAATTAAATTGAAACGTCAATCACTAATTAAAATCAATGGATTAAATCCACAAGACTTAATATACATACATATATATATATATATATATATACCAATTACTAATGTTAAACTTGGTTGATTTAACATTAGTAATTGGTAATTTTGGTCTCAATTTATATTTGACAAGTTTAATCCTGAAATCTTTTTTTTCACTTTTAAAGTCTCAAACTTTTTTACTTAAAACAAATTAAGATCCTGCTTCACAAATTCTACCAAAAAATTTTAGAATTTAATGTTTTGTGTGATTCTAATCAATTAAAGAAAAGATAATTAAGTTACTTTATATAAAATATTTTTAAATTTAGAATAACCGAAAAGTAAAAATATATATATATAAATATATTTAATGTAAAATGACTTAATTATTTTTCTTTTTATTCGGTAAACTATATAAACTGTTAAAATTTTTGACCAAATTCATGAAGGACTATTTTTTTGGGGGTAAAATTGTTAGGACTTTAAAAGTGAAAAACAATATATATTTTAGGATTAAACTGTCAAATATAAATTTATTTGGACCAAATTCTTCAATTACTCTAACATTAAAACAAATGAATTTTTATGAATTATAAAATTAAGGCCGAAATAGAATTAACAAAAAAATTAATATCTGACTTTCCTAAAAATAAAAAATGTTGGTCCAATTAGAACTGACCCATCCCAGCTATAATGGGCTTGGACAGCGCTGGCTTGTTATCCTTCCACTGCGAAGAGCGGGAGGTTTTCGCTGCTCTGTGAAACCAGCCTCACGCGGTGCCCTCCTCTCTAGAAGCCGAGAGACCTGAGCCTTCGCCCAGGCAACACGACTCAACTCCCTACTTGGAATGGGCAAGCTAGAAAATAGCTGAACCAAGCCCAACCGACTGAGCCAGATCAAAGTCCCAACATTTCAAAGCCCCCACTCGGGTTACAAGTCCTCGCTACAAGACCCGGCGAGATTTTACCTCTTTCCCCTTTGTAATATACTTAACTTTCTCTCCATTTCCTTCCGATGTGGGATTACTTAAGAAAAAGTTTTCAACTAGTGACAGTGTTAACTGAAATCATGAAAAACTAATAAAATGGGAATCAGATTTGCCAATTTTACTTTCCTTTCTCCTTTTTTCCATTTCTGAAACTCTACACTGTTATCATCCATATATTAGTACAACAATTTACACAATCTGTGTTTTTTTTTCCTATTTTTTTTTTCTCTTTGAGAGAACACTACTTGCTGCAAAACTTTGCAAACAGCTTCTCAAAGCAATATGCAGAATCCTAATTTTGTTTCTTTGTTTGTTTGTCAGCTCTCAGCCGAGCACTGTTTACTTCTAGAATCTTCTGATAAGAGTGTTGCCATTAGTTCTTGCAACCTCTTAGCACCAGGACCAGGCCTAAACACAGAATCAACATCGCGAAACATGCACGGATCAGACTCACCTTCAGGTGTACCAATGCACCATCCTCCCTGTGCAAATCGATTAGTCCTGCCGAGTAGCTCTTTGTCAATCTTGTCAAGCACAGGATCATCTCTGTGGAACTTTCTGGCAAATGGTGCACTGCTGTTCACCATTTTCTCGAAGTCTTTGATTGTCAATGATTTAGGGTGCTGTTTAGGAGGTGTATCCCAGGCAATGTAGTGGAGATCATGTCCGATTGCAGTGCTGCGAAACTCTTCAGTGTTGCACATTACTGTATGGAAATAGCCTTCTGGAGAAGAGATGAAGTTTGTGTAATACATGAGGATAGTTCTTGGAAGATTGTCCCATCCCCAGATGCAGTATTCCACAAATGAACGAGTTAGAATCACCCAAGCTGAGCCTGCAAGGGAAACAAGAACATTTTTTTAAACAATACATTTGTCAATTAAATGAATGAAAACCATCCTAAGCCACGAGGAAGTTGGAAACATTCCATTTTTTCTACTTGGCACTATCCTCAGTGTACCAAAAAAAATAACTCAAGTTGACTATGAGTACCTACTCTCATTCTTATATGTCATGATACAGTCTTATGCAATTACAATTACAATGCGGGATGGGATATTACAGAAGAACTACAATTACACAGATTGAATGGGCAATTTTCAGCATCTTTAAGCATGTGCAATCCCAAGATTTCACAGCCTCATGTTAAACATTTATGCTAAATCATTCTGCAATGATATTTCAATCCTTCTAATCTAACGAGAGACAGAGCTTAGAATGTCGCATGAAACATTGAAGGGAAAAAAAAAAATGGATATATAGATACATGCATACTAAAGTGACTTTACCAGTAAATAGTGTAAACGAGGTAGGGAGTGATCGACGCTGAGAAGTCAAAGAAAGATCAGATTTCTTAGACAAGTAGAGACCTGGATCAATGATGATCGGTTTTGCTCTTTGGTTCCTGCAAACATCAGTACAATCAAAAATAGCATGCAGACCACCTTGAAGCTAAATGATCAAAGGTCTTATTGCTAGAAAAAAAAAAAAGAAAAAAAGAAAAGTAAGATGTTAACATGTATTTCTTACTAGAGGTTAGTTTACTTACAGTTTCCAGCCCTTGAGCTTTGTATGTTCAATGAAATTGAGATTTCGGGACAAATTAGAGAAAACATAAAGCATATCTGCACAACAGGGCAGAAGAAAGTTTTCACTTCTATTGCAAGTCCTCAAAGATCACATGAGCATATATATATATATATATAACTTCTACTACCATCCATCAGACTAGTGAGGAAACATATTAAAAAAAAAAAAAAAAAAACGAGAATTCTTTGCACTATTTTGATATCATATCCAAAGTGGAAACTCATTCAACTAGAAGCCTAATCATGCTCTATGAATCCTTCTGTTTTTGACATCCCTCTTCATACTTAAGTGATTTCGATATGGGAGTATATGCTGAAGCACATGTAAATCATATTTCAAAGAATACGAACTTTCTTTCAAAAATGAAGTGCATATAGAATTAACATGTATGTAAACAAGATAATAACTATAACATATATGGTAAGGTAATATAGCACTGACCATCTTGAGTCACTAGAGGATAATCAGAAGCACTGAGATTGATAAACCAGTCCCAATTCTTGCTTTCCTTCAATAATATTGCAATAGCTTGGAGGGTAGATGCAATCATAGTAGGCCCTTTATATGTGACCAAATTGGATTGTGCCATGACACGGACATTTTCAACTTCACTAAAAGTTGGGTCATTCTTCACTGACATAGTTAAATCCAACCTTTCGCGTGGTGGAGCCTCGAGATCCATATGCAGAATATATTGATTTCTCGGATGATACACAGCTTGCAATGTCCTCATCATTCTTTGACTATCACCCTTTGTTCCTGATATTAGATAAGCAAATCTTGGAGGCTCTGGATGATTATCCCCATTGTAGTCAAATGACTTCTTTAGATCTGATTCGACAAAGTAATTGCTAGATTCCTCCGGTTTAGTATATGAAATAATGTCTAATTGCAATTGATCTTGACCATAAGATGAAGAACAAAACCCGAATATTGCGATGGTAGACAAGGTTACAGACACAAGAAAACTCACTAAGAAAGGAACTTTCCACCTCCTATTATCACTAGAAAACCTTCCCACATGAGAAGCAGCATTTTTTCTCATACTAATTAGCTGCTCTTTATCAAATACTCTATGATATATCTTCTTCATAGGTAAAAGCCTTTAATTTCTCAACATAACAGCCTTCAAGAATCAAATCACTGGCTCCCTAAGAACATCTAGGAGGGAACTGAGAATAGGAAATATGCAGACTTTCTGAAAAGAGACAAAAGCTGAAAATGCAAGATTTCTCAGATTATAGCATCTAAACAACATATGCTCTGAACTGATTCTTTTTCCCCCTTACCAAATAGAAGCTCCAAGCCATGAATGAATCTAACTGAAGGAAGCCCCAATAATGGAAAATTGACGAGAGAAAATACAATGACGTATTAAATTAATTGATGAATCTAGTGTGGAAGAAAACATGTGAATGAGCTACAGAAAGCGAAATTCAAACCTAACAAATTCAATCTTTCTTCCCACGGGGAATAAATAGGATTCCCAGTTAACAATCCCCTACCCTGAATCAAATCACTTCCCAAGATAAATCACTTTCTACAAATATATATATATATGGGGACAAGAAAGAGCAACTCTTGGAAGACTTAGACTACTTGGATAAAAACCCACTTCAATCTTTGCAGCTTTCTAGGAAAAAAAGAGAGAGAAAGGAAGAAAAGTTTGCACAAAACTGGAAAAAACGAGAAAAGAAAAAGCTAAGCTAAGCGGGCTTGATCCAAGATTCAATCTTTCGCCAAGAAAATCAACAGCATCAACAATGAGTGCGAAAGGAACACAAGTCTACAGTAAATTCGATAACCCCAAATAACTGAAGCCTAATGAGGAGAACAGAGGAAAAACTATTTATACAAATATATATATATATATATATGTATATCAGGAATCAAAAAAACTTCAAGAAGAAAGGGGGAAAAAATTGTTAAAATGAGAAAGACCCACAAAAGAAAGAACTCACCAAGTTGAGCAGCTGTACCAAGATTCAGATATGATGAAAAGAGTGAAAAGGGGGATTTGAGCTAAAGAGAGAGAGAGAAAGAGGGACCGTACAGATTGCTTAACTTGTGGGCAAAACCAACACAAATTACTTTAATGGAAGACTGATAACCTTTACACACCGTATTTATAGGGAAAATCTATAACAAGAACTAGAAATGAATGATAGTGATGTTGGCTAAATATCACCGGATATTATGCTGCATCAAAGAATTATACACTTTACCGTCACGCGTGGGGGCAGCTTGCGGTGATTTGGAGGTTCTTGATTCTTTTGAATCGTGTTTTCAACTTTTTCTTAGATTCAATTTTTTTTCCATGGAAATTTGGTTATTATGGAAAAAATGTCAGTTTGGAGTCAACTTATTACCGGAAAAATACAGGTAACTAGTCAAACTCAACATTTACTAGTTAGTTTGGGAGTTTATTAATTACTATTTTTAGATACTTATTTTACTTTTTTTTTTTTTTGGATGGAGTAAATGGAGTCATTTATTTTCATTTGACAAATGTCACAACCCACTCTAACCCTAACCCTAAACCAAAAAATTTCGCAACTATGAGTATGTTAACTCCACACTATATATCAAGTGTCATAACTTGAACTCGCTAGTTCATGCCACCTAGTAGACTCATAATCTACTACTTGATATTGTCAACTATGAGTATTTAAATTTATTCTTATAATATCATTATACATTTACTATAACTTTTAATGTGTGACGAGTATCACATATTTGTTTGAAGTTTCACTAAAAAAATTAATAAAGTGATGCAGGTGTACAAATGTACCCTAAGGTTGAAAGGTTATAAGTATATCAAGTGCAACTTTCAAGAGTGAGTATATATATATATATATATATATATATATATATATATATATATATATATATATGTCAATCTAATGATAAGTTATGAATTTGACTGATAAGTTATGATATTGAGATTTTTTTCCACATATATATATATATATGTGTGTGGGGGGGTAAATAATATATAGTTTTACCATTTCCTTTGAAAGTGACTTTTGAGATGATATATATATATATATGTGTATGTATTTGATATTTATCAGACTTATCAAAAAAAGAAGGCTTTTTAAATATTTCATTAGACAGATGAATTGAATTTTTCTATGTTTTTTCTCCCTATTGACTTTAATTTACTTTATTCTCTTCAAGAAATTTGGGAAACTAATAAATAACAATGTTCATAAAAGAAGCAGCAAAAATTAGGTATACCTCGATGTGGGACCAAGTATGATAAAATCTCAAAAACCAAACTGAAAATTTGGGAAGAAAAAAAGAAAAACATTTTGGTAGGAACAAGTAATCATAATTACTAGGTTCTCAAAAAAAAAAAAAAAAGTAATCATACTTACTTACAAGACATGTTGGATTATTAACTGCAATATAGGCAATTAATGTATATTAAGAAAATCATTCTTATAAAAATGATCCAAAATTCTCAAATAAATAAAATTTTTATAAGATTGAAAGGGGTGGGTCTCGTCACTAAGGGGCGGTACCCTCAAGTCATTCCACTCTCGGACTAATACCGCTCGCTAATTTGTAGGCACCTCATTGGGTAGAACAACTAGTCAGAGGATTTAACATTTTTTCATACCTAAGACAAGATTTAAAATTTGAATCATTGGTTAAGGGAAGAGGAACCCCTACCGCTCCACCACATGCCTCTGGTTTGTTTGGTTGTGATTGATTTGAAGTCGAGATGTGCAAGAATTTTTTGTAAAAGAAATTTTATTACTATCAATTTTTTTATACACGAGATTTGAATTTGAGATAAAAATATAAAAAAAGAATTGTGGATAATTTATTTTTACCTACAATGGAGATTTGTTATGGTCCCTAAACCCAACCCCATAATGGAGATTTAATCAGAGTTTTACAGATGTAGGTTGGGCTCTTAGAAAAATTTTCCTTCTTAGAGTTTTACTAGTCTAAAATTGTGTCTTTTAACCCTTATACATATATATATATTATTATATATAAGTAACCGAAATTGCTATACCAAAATTCTTATATATAGCTGGTAGGACTCTATGCGAGGTGATCTTGAACTCTTGTACTTAACATACAAGTAGCAAACAACTAGTAAATATTAACAAAAAAAATTTTATATTTAAACATATGACTGCATGTTTTAAGTCAAAAAGGTCCTTTCAGGAGGATTTAAATGCTACACAATAATTTTGGTTCTGACTATAAACACTATATATAAGAAACATAATTAGATTTATAATTATATTTCAAATAATAGAAAAAAAAAGGTTAAATTTTAATATTTAAAAATTGTGAATATTTTTTTTGGGTAAAATATTTTGTGAATATTTATTTATTTTTATTTTCCCAAAATAAAAATAATAAACGAAGCCCAAATTCAAATAAAAGCCCACTGGGCTTTACTATAAATCCAAAACAAATTTATGGAACAGTCTTAGGTTTATTTATATACATTTCTTTTAAGGGCCCAATCCCTTCACTCAACATGAATTATATTTTGAAAATTTTAAGATTTTTTCAATTTTCATCGCTGGTTGGTGTAGATAGCGGGGGTTAGGTTTTGCTGGGAAAAGGGCAAACCACGGTTTGATCCCCATCAACCGAGATTGAGAGGAGGCTTAAGTCCGTAATCCCTAGACTCTCTGGAACCGCTTGAATCGGCTCATGTGGGTTTCGTTAGGGGCCGGATCCCTGAAGGGGAAAAAAATTTAAGATTTTTTCGTTTTTATTTTATCTCAAACTCATAATCTCCAGAAATCATAAGTGAAGTTGTTATTAATTATACATATTTTTTAACAAAATTTATTTATAATATAATATTTTTTTTAAAAAAAGCATAAAAATAAATAGTCATTATATAATTTTTTATTGCCAGGTGGAGTCTCACATTGCTCGCGAAACCTTTTACTCAATTAAATATTTTAAACTCGTGATGCTCACTCCAAGTGGACTAAAAAAAATAATATCATTGAACTATTTATAATAATTTTAAAAATTATAAAAATTTTATGGACGAAATTTGAATGAAAATAAAAATATTATTGGAAAAGGATTAAAATTGATAATTATCTTTAAAAAAAAAAAAATGTAAGGAAGCGACGGTGAGCATAAGAGGAAAATGGGGAAAATTTGAATCGTAGCCGTACAAAAACAGTGAAGTGATGAGTAAGATCTGTGATCAGATGGGAGCGTGTGATTTTGCACTGAAGATACCTTACTACCCCTACATCTCTGCTCAGGTGAAGTGATATCTAACCAGTACATACTTAATACTCTTCTAGTACATGTAGAGAGAGAAAGTAAGAGAGAGAATGTATATATATATACTAAAAAAATACTTTTATTTTATTTTCTAGTAACATTAAAAAATTTAAAATATATTTATTGATATTTTTTAAAAACTATTTTTATTTAATAGTTGACCAGCAAGTCACACGGCACAAAGGGATATGCAGGTTTATGTATGAATACTTAAATTCATTCTTATATATAATTATTATACATTCATATCACTTATCGATGACCCGGACTTGCAAGTCCGTGCCACGACTATGGGTATGGCAGCACTCATGGTCAACTATTTGATGTTGTCCTTACTGCATGAAAAAGATACATCGAATTGACTATAAGTACCTAGATTAATTCTTATATATCATTACTTACCAAAAAAAAAAAAAAATTCTTATATATCATTACACATTCATATCAATTTTCAATGTAGGACGAGAATCACAAATAAAAAATAAAATTAAAATATTTTTTTATTTTTTAAACTAAAAGACATACAATTTTCGTATATGTTTATGTATTTACACATAAATATTATTAGATAAATAAATTCATTACATACGTAAATCAATATAAGGTTAAAAAAAATCAATTGATAATAATTTTATTTATAACTTAAAGATATCGTTGAATTTTAGACATGGGATATGACAATAAATTCGATAAAAAATGACTCAAATTATAAATTAAAAATAATAATAATAATTAGTGGGAGAAATCATCAAACTATTCCATTAGCAAGAAAATGAGTAGACATATTACAACATCATCAAACGTAAAAAACTTTAGATGTAGTAATTAAGACAAGAAAATTCTCTTTAATAACCCTAATAATAATGACAAGATTTGTTGCCCTTCAAATATATATATATATATATATATACATATAAACTCTTTCTTAATTTGTAAAGATATGAAATGTGATTTTATCAATATTCTTACATGGAAAGAAAGTAATGCAAAAATGAAAATAAACATACATCAGAGTTATGTAAATCTTAGTAAAATTAGAAGATTGTCTTAGATTTTCTATGAGAAAAAAACAAAAAAAAAAATTCTTGGATACCCTAAAATTTATATAATATATGTATATATATGTCAAAATATATACACTAAAATAAACTATTTTTTTTTTTTAAAAAAAAAAATTTTTTTTATATTTCAAAAAACTAAATAAACAAATAAAAATGATCATATTTTTGCCTTAGGCCTCTTAAATATGTACACGATTTTGGCATAAACTAAATGGTCACTCTCCCGGGGTGAAGCCGAGTAAGAGTTAGACTCTTAAACGCAATTCGGGTCGAATTTGGATTAGTTGAGTCGTAATAGCTTTAAATATCAGATGGTCTAACACACAAAAAAAAAAAAATGATCACTTTCGAATTATATATATATATGGAGAGGGAGATATACTTGGAATACAAAATAAAGAATATATAAGTACAAAAGTTCTTACCTAAGAATATTGGCTCTTAATATTTTAATAGAGGGACAAAATAACAAAGATAAGAAACTTAGTTATATATGACATATTTTGTATTTTCGCTCATGATAAAAAAAAAGCATACATTATAGAATTATGCTTATTATTAATTATAAATATGTACTTAATTGCACACACACAATTATATATTATATATATATAAAAGGTAACATCTTCTTGTTTAGGTAGCCTTCCCTATTATAATAAAATCAATATTTTTCGATTGACATGATTTCTCTTATTTAAATACTTTCACATAATTTATCAAGTATGAGATTTTAAATTTGATTTAAAATTTGACTTACGTTAGAGATATACTTGTATTATAGTATAATAGTATGCTATAAATTTGGATGTTTATCTATGAATTTTCTCTAATTAATTAATAAAGATATCGAATTAACTATATATATATATATATATATATATATATATATATATATATATATCTAAAGGTGAGCTTACCATATATGTTATATATATATGTATGTATGTATGTATATATGATGAGACAGTTCAAGCTTGCTGCTTGTGCATGCAAGCTCTGCAGCAGCTAATATCTTTATCCACTGATATTTCCAAGTTGACATGATCTCAAGCTATTCTTTTCTATTTAATTCTTTCCCACTTGTGCTCCACTTGTTTGTAACTCTCTTCAACCTAAACCCATGTTTATAAACTATGTATTAATTTAATTAATTACTATAAAATAATAAAGTTTGATTAGCCTAGCTAGGCTCATCCAAGTTATATAATATATAATATATATATATATATATATATATATTACATACATACATATAATCTAACGATTACGACAAATAAGGAAAAGGTTTTATGATAGAAAATAATTATAAAATAAATGCGTACCTATAATTCACCAAAAAGAAAAAGAGAACTTGTCCTATAGTTGCCTCTTTTCAAAGGAACCAAGTTGGAAAATGTGTACCTTAACTAGTAATTTTTACAATTTATTTATTTATTTATTGTAATAAACTATCCGTTTTAACAAATTTTTCTTCTAAATGATTGATATATGAATATTAATAGATGGTGAACTAAACATTTAAGATGTGAAACTGGTATAAAAAAAAATTAAAGAAGTAGAATAGAATAAACTTAAAAAAAAAATCAAAGAAACGTTGAGAAAATAGAAAAAAGAAAGCAAAAAAGAAAAAAAATCAAGGAAGATTACGATCTTCGGCCAAAGGAGCTATACTGGTTCAATAGAGAACTCAGCCTTTAGCTGGAGATGAAACCAAAGAGGTGAATATAAAAATCGGGGGGGGTGCGGGAGCACTGCTAAAATAGGGGGAGATGAAATTTTTTTAGAATTTTATAGAAAGAAAAACATGCAACAAAATTCTTGTACTTGTACTTGCTAGTATTTTTTACATAATATTATAAATAGTATCTTTCTAATTTAACGTTATATTATATGGTAATAATCTTATTTATGATTCGAGAATCCGCGAGTCCAAGACATAATACATGCAAAAATATGTCAATTTTTTTTTTTTAAAAAAAATATATAAATTGCTAAAAATTGAATTACATTATTTAAAAAAAAAAAATTATTGAATTTTGTAGTGATTGCAAAGGTGTTTATATAAATACATGTTTGGTAAAACTTTATCCCATTGTGAGTTGCCAGTGTGACAATCGACAAGACACCAATGCCTAACATCCAGTGGACTAATGAATCATATCATTATATATATATATATATATATATATATATATATATCATATATCAAAATTGATCCATCAAATTTATCATTTTTATTTTACTAAAGAATGAAATAAATTTCAAAGGGAAACAACAACCATATGGAAAAGGGAAGAATATCAGCCAAACAAACATGTCATAAAGTCAAGTGGCTATACAACGTTTTAGGTTCTCGACATTGTAGTTCAAAGATATTAATGTCCATTCTTACAAAGAAGAAAAATATGGAGCTTCTTACCACATATTTTACTACATTGTTCCTAGGAAATATTACGAAAAATCTTACAAGAAATAATGTAAATTGAGTTATTCTCGATATTTAACGTTATGATATCATATTATTTTTTACTTTATAATATTATAAAGAGTAAATGAGATATTTTTTTATTGTTATATTAAGAAATTAAAGTGTATTTATTGATATTTTTCTATAATATTTTTATGATTAATGTTTACTACTCATATTAATGTATTTTAATTAAATACATTTTTTTATCTACGACAAGTATCATCACGTAAATATATATTAACTCGACTACAAATTGTGCTTACAAGATTTATTATTTATCCTGAATAAAAGAGAAGAGAAAAGAAAAGAAAGGGAAAAAAAAGGTCGATCAATGTTACACAAATTAATGAATACTTCTCATGGCATGTTGAAATGCAAACTAAGTCTTTGACTTGATATAATAAAAAAATGCACTGTGAATATTACACGATATCATAAGTTCGATATTTATTATGAGTCATATATAAGGCAATATAAAGTCTTTTTTGAGTAACAATTAGACTTAACAAATACAACTCCAGCCAAGTATAATTCAAAGTGGTTAAAACAGTAACTTCACTTACTTGTTAGTCTAATGAAAAAAGAAAGGAAAAAAAAAAAAAAATGCCCCCTACACTGGAATCGCAATATTAGGTGAAAAATTATGGAGAATTTGACAAATCTACTACAAGAAGCAATGTAGAGAGTGCGGATGATCATTTCAAGCTTGGTGATTCAATCCATTCTTGCCTAATTTTTCTTGCTTATTTTCAACAATGGCATGCAACGACATGTCGTTCTTGTTTTGAACACTTCGCCGCAAAACAATGCTTTGATGATGACGGAATCACTCATCAAGACATGTGTGTGTATATATATATATATATATATATAAAATATAGTTTCAAAGAATCAACAGTGTCATACAAAAATTTCAGTAAAGAAAATTGTCATGCATAAAGATGACATTCTAGATCAACACCTGTTGTCCAATTAGAAAAAGTTTGGTTCCTCATCTGCAAGGTTTCGAGTTTAGAACTTTGTCTATGAAGAGACAAGCATAGGGAGAGCTTCCCCCAATAAGGGGGTCCGACATAGTTCAAATCCAATTTAGTTAGGGCTCAAAATGGTTACTAGACACATATAAATTAAAAAAAAAAAAAATGACGTCCTAGGATGTGTTTAACTTTTGACCTAAAAGCTTGTAATATTTTACTAGGATTCTAATTACATCATAGTCCTTTTTACAACCATTAACTGTTTGTATGACTGCTGAACATTTTAGTGCTAGGAGAATTTGTTTTATATATATATATATATATATATATATATATATATATATATTTATCATGTTGAAGTTTTAAATACACAATTGCATGAAGAAGAGATGATAAACAAATTCGATTTAATTAATAACAATTTTATTTATAATTTAAGAGGTCATAAATTTAAGTCACTTGGAGAAAAAAAGTAATAATTTTTATTGAAGTGTTAAAAATTTATGCCTAAAAAACTAATTTGACTTAGATTCAATTTTACTTTATAAAAAAAATAGTTTTAAAGGTATTCTTTGGATTTTTTTATACTTATTAATTTTATATATATATATATATATATATAAGAATAATTAATAAATATGAATAGAGAAATATTAATTATGTATTTATAAAAAAATATAAATAAATTTATTTTAATTTTTTAATGTGACTAGTAAGAAAAACATTTTTCTTACCCACTATAACAAATAAATTTTTTTTGAGTATTTATTAACGGCCAAACTTGAGGTCAGAAACAATCAACTGCATTGTGATAATAATGAAAAATATACCAAGTTTGGTGGACAACGTAGAACTTAATTTGCAATATATACATACATATATATATATATATATATATATATATATATAAATAAAAGCCAATGAAATGTTTTTGCATTAATTCAAAATGGTAGGCCAACTATCAAGCTGAAGTTCTTGGTGGGTTTTTTGTTCTTTCCTTTTCTTACATGAAGAATCCTATGTTTCATAAACTAAAATACTCTTTTAAACTATTAGTTTGATCTAACGTAAATTATACAATTGTACTTGTGTCATGTAAAAATTATAATAATTTATTTTTCGTTCTTTCAATTAAGAGTTACATAAATATGTATGTATATTTCGAGTTGAATCTAAATTAGTCAAAATAATAAATTTCGATTCAAAACGATTTAATCAACTAAGTTAAAAGGATCAAGAAAAGAGGTGAGAAGCAAAAGCAGATCATGGGATATATATATATAGATAGTTCATTAAGATTTGTCTTTTCTAGGATTTATTTGACATTTGCAATTAAAATAAATTAACGTGTTGTCTATTTTTCACTACGATGATAATTTAGAAAAGTACCACCAATATACAAATATATATATATATATATATATATATATTGTAATCAATTCTTCTTTTTTTGTCCTTATAATTTCATTTCGAGTGAAAATTCTTGTTGAACCAAATGTCAACGTGCTCAAGTCAACTGTTGAGATGGGGGAGAGAATAGTCTACTTTTGTTACGGGATTGAACAGAACACAGTGAAATCTTGTTTTCTTCAGCCTTGACAACAAGCATATGGAATCTATATATATAGATATATAGATATAGATATATATTTTGCTACATTGCTAGGGCTTTGAACTTTGAAGATTCTACTTTGCTGTTTCACTGTTTGCTACATTGCTGAAGTAAGAAGATGCATATTCTTGCTGTGTTTCCATTGTACTAATTTATCCTATATTTGAAATCTATTCAAATCAGTCATAAAATATTAAAATAATTTAAATATGTAATATTAACTCGAAATATTTTTCTAATACAACGAAAATAGTTATAATAGTTAACTGTAATGTTGTTAGGGATATTCAAGATTGATTAACCTAAATATTCTTGATCACAAAGAAACAGACTTGATTGATAATCAAAGACAGCCGGAGAAGAATTCTACACCACCGACCCGCCCTACCGGAAAGTGAGCTTTTTTTTACGCTATTAGTCTTAGCAATAGCTATACATTACTTCAGTTGAATCATCTCTCTCTCTCTCTCTCTCTCTCTCTGAATCCCTGCAGTTTTCTGTCAAAGAGAGAAAAGAAACCTCTGCTTCATGGGTTAGCAAAGGAATAAAGGAGGTGCACGGTGGACACCATTGGCGGCGGCCGCACGTTTCTTGAAAAGGCAGTCAGAGATGGGAAAAGAAAAAAAAAAATATTAATCTAAAAAGCTTGAGATTCGCTACTTGATTAAGAACCTTAAGACATGTTAGAATCAGCTGAAGAAAATAATAATAATAATAATAATAATCTCAACATTAATCCAATCCAACTGGAGAGAGAGAGAGAACTTAAAGAAAAGAAAAGAAAAGAAGGGTAATTCTAGGTTTTGAAATTAGTGATTCTCTGGGTTATAATATATATACATATATATAGTATAGGTTCGGAAAGGTGTATAAGGGTCTAATAAAAGCTGTAATGATAATACATACATACATACATACATACATGTGTGTGTGTAAAGTTATAATCTTGAAAGAACCCTTCTTTTATATCATATCTGCTTTATTATATTTGATGGGCACTTAGGCACCATATATATACATATAGATATAGATAGATACATATAAGCTGCAAAAAAAAGGGAAAAAAAAAGGGTAAATAATAATAATAATAATAGTCAGCTCATGGAGCCATAAAAGATGGACACAATCACATGGGCAATTCAACACCTTTTGGTTCTATATATATGGAGAAGTTATAGACTTTCCATCATTTAAAGACAAGTCATGATCTTCTTCAATTGCACACAACACACACACAAACACACAAAAAAAGTGTAGTATTTTTTTTCTCTTGGAATTCTTGATATATATATATACATAGTTTTTCCATTTTTGGCTACCATAAGGAAATCAAGATCACCCCTATTCCAAACAATGTCAAAGTACTAAAAGAAAATGCACAATATTGAGATCCCATGAAACCAAGATTATAGCTTTGCGTTGAAATGAAGCTTATTGAGATCCCACAATATTGCTCAAAAATATGTTCTTGCCCTCTTCCCCCCAAATACAGACATTATATTAGTTCATTAATTTAGGTACTCGGATAAAACGTTATTTCAGCTGAACTGAAGTGGTAAGATTCAACATGTATTTATGTGTGCAGTTGTTTAAAATTTAGAATGTGAGTTTATTTCTCGTAAAAAATTTACTAACTCAAAACGAAAATTAGTTTAAATATAAATACACTTTAAAAATCGTACATATAATTAAAATTTATTCAAAACACATTTCAATTTGGAATTGTTTTGAATAGAAAAATAATGTATTAATTTGGTTATTTTTATAGGTGGTAGGTTGTCCATTATCAATCACGCCAACAAAAACAGCAATAGCCCTTACATGGCCTTAGCATCACGCAGCAACAAAGCCAAAAAAGAATATGTAAATAAATAAAATTCTCTATACAAATTTCACTGCCGACCCAAGTCGGCCACCACCACCACCACCACCCACCGCCACTATTCTCTGGCCTAAGTAGTCTGCCGGTGTAAGATGTTAATCCTCCTCCACCTCCTCCTCCTCCTCCGTGTCTGTTGGATGTTCTACCGATCCACCACCAAAAGAAATAAAGAAAAAGAAAAAAGAGGTTTTTTTAGTGATTTTTATTTTGTCATAAGACTGATTCTCATGGTACAACACCCCAAAAACAAGACATGTCTCTCTGTCCCACAAACTGTAGTAAATTTCTCACTGCTACAAAATTCAGTAAAAAAAAAGCTTTCTCTTTTATTTTTTCTTTTTAGGAGGATAAAAGAACATCATTGTTATAAACAGTCCCAACATACATATATATATATATATACATCTGATAAAAATACTCTAAAAACACAAAAAAAAAAAAGAAGAAAAAAAAAGAGTACAATTTTCAAGAAATAAAAGAGAAAGTCCTCTTCTTCCCCTCCCTCCTCCTCTGCTAGAAAGGATTTCTTCCCCCCACCCTGCCTCCTCATCTCAAAATAGTCCACCCAAAAAGACCTCAAAATCCCTTCTTTACCCAAGAAAACCAACACACCCCTCCACCCTACCCTGGGGGGTGGGGATGGGTTGGTTTCTTCTTCACCCTCCATTGCCCCTTCTCCCAACCAGTCATGAACTTCATGCAGAGAGTGGCTCCAATCCAATTCTTGGTGGGCAAATTCCTCATAAAGAAAGCTTTTTTATTTTCTTTTTATAAAGCCAACTCAGTAATTTACACCATTCTATTTCTCTCTCCCACCTCCCCCCCAAAAAAAATACACAAAAAACTAATAAAAATCCTTCCTTTCCTTTCCTTTCCTTTCCTTTCCTTCCCTTCTCTTCACTTCACTTTCTCTCTCTCTCTCTTTTTTTTTTTTTTTTTTTTTTCTCACACACATATCCACACATACAGACACACGCACTTCTCATCTCTATATAACTCTAATAACATATACATCACGCACTCTTCCTTTTCAACGCTCTCTCCCCTTCCACCAGATCTCTCTCGGACTTATTCCTTGGAGATGCGTGCTATCTGAGCAGATTTTCCCAAACCCAAACCCTGCCTTCTTTCTTTTCTCTTTCTCCACATTGCGGCATCTATCTATTATCTGTAACACGCACTTGTATCTAAAAATATGTAAGTATATATATAAAATATATATTTTATATGCATAAAATAACAATATGGAAATATATGTATGTGTCACGAAAAAACCCACTTGTTGTTTTCGATTTTCTTTTTGATATTTTCTTAGTATCGGTTCGATTTTTGATGCGAAGCGTTTTTGTGGGTTTTCTTTGTTTTTCTATTCTTTTTGCGGATAACAGAGTCTTTGGAGGAAGAAGAATAGTAGGAAGAAGGGATGGAGGAGACTAATGGTGTCACTATGAACAATGGTGTTGCGGTGCTATTTAGCGATGAGGAAGTTAGAGAGATAAGTGGGTTCAATAGCGGCTGCGGTGGAGGCAGCGGCGGCGGCGGCGGCGATGGCGATGATTACGTAGAGGTTATGTGTGGCTGTACTAGCCATCGATATGGCGATGCTGTTGGTCGACTTAGGGTTTATTCTTCTGGTTATCTCGAAATCACCTGTGAATGTACCCCTGGTTGTCAAGAAGGTCTCTTAAAGGAAAAAAAAAAAAAAAAATTCTCTATTATCTTTTATGCTCATCAAATAATATTTAGGTCATTTTTTCCTCGTGAGACTAAGTTGGTTTTCTTGGATGCATGTGTTTTATGTGTTCTTTATGCGTAAACTCTGTGTTTTAAAGTTTGTTACACGATGAAACTTGGTGATAGTGTCTTTTTTTTGTACATTTTGTGTATGTTGATTTGCCTAAGAGGAATGGATGACGAAAAATATTATAATGGAACGATGTAAGATGTGATGATGACACAACCTGCATTGCATTTGCTAACGTTATATATATGTCACTTGTTAGACAATGGTTGTCTGAAGAAACCCGTGGTTAGAATGGCCATATGTATACATCCTGATGTGTCTATATTCTGTTAAAGTTCTTATCTTTGTGTTCATTAGGATTGATATGCTGTTGGATGTTGTTGGTTCTTGATCCTTTCTGGCAACTTTTTACTAATGAACCCTTTTTTGGGGACAGCATGTTTTTCTATGGAAGTCCTTTTTACCTGCTTTTCTAATAAATGCTATTGTAAATTTCACTGATGATCACCACGATCAGGCAGGCTTTGTTGCCTGGCGGATGATTTGATACTTTTGAGTTGTATTTCTAGGAAATAGTTCAATATCCTTGTTTAGGCATGCCATGTTGATATAGAATTAAGACAATGTAAACATGTTCTTTTGGTTTTGTTCAGGAATGAAGTATGACAGCTGCATAGAGTTAAAAAGCTGGTTGTACTTATGGAACTTATTTATGTTTAATATGTTATCTAATCTGATTTTTTAGGTTAAATCTTTTGGTTCTATATTTTTCCTTTAACAAAAAGGTTAATACCTTTTAGTGTCAAGCTTGTAACTGTCAGTTATTAGTTAGATAAAAGTTATAATGAGCTATACAAATGATTCTTAGCTGATGTTGTTCTTTTCATTAGAACTACTGCTAGATTTTACTTGAAAGATAATATCCCTTTTCTCCTTTCAACTTTCCGTAGGTGTTCCAGTAATTGTAAGAATCATGTAACATTCTTATAGTAGTCTTTGTGAATATTAGTCTTACTTATCTTCAATTAATAACTGCCTTTTCTTATTAGACAAGCTGACACCAGCTGCATTTGAGAAGCATTCTGGAAGAGAAACATCCAGAAAGTGGAAGAACAACATTTGGATCATCGTTAATGGGGAGAAAGTACCTTTGTACAAGACAGTACTGCTCAAATATTACAATAAAGCATCAAAAAGCACCAATGGTTCAAATAGATCACATAATGGGAAAGTTTGTCACCGTGATGAGTTTGTCAGGTGCACAGATTGCAATAAAGAGCGTAGGTTCCGATTGCGCAACAAGGAGGAATGCCAGAGTTACCATGATGCTTTGGCAGATCCTGATTGGAAATGCTCTGACATGCCATATGATAAGTATGTTTAACTCTACTTAATTGCTGTAATACTTCTTTCATTCTAGTCTATTACATAGTTATTTTACATCCCTGCTATAAACATTTGGATATTACTAGGCATTTAAAGTGCATTGAAGGTTTTTACAGCTTGAATTCAATAAATGGATATATTGCTTTTGAAGATGAACTTGATAGGTTCCTTAGATGTTCTGTTATTTATCATAATCACTACACTTGGGTCCTGAACCATTTTAGAAGTGAAAAGACTAATAATTGCTTATTATTTCATGCCTAGATCAGTTAATTTCGAGTGGTTTGTTAGTATTTTAGTTATTTATGAATAATAACGCCCAAATGGGATCATCACACTCAATTGTTGCTGAGGTATGCATGCAGTGAAGAGGTCAGGTCTGGAAATAGTTAAGCATTGATGACCTTTCTGCAACAATTGATGATTACTGATATCAATGTCACTGGGAAAGAAGCATGGGGGAAGGAATGGCTAACTAAAGTATATAATATATTAAAATTTTACAAGTAGTAGGATAGTGAGAAACTTAAACCGCTTGTTGTAATGCCCCTCTTATAATGTAATTACAAGAAACATCCAGGTTTTAGAAAGTTCAACAGGGAGGATCTATTCATTGAATAATCACGCTAGAGTTCCCACATTAGATGAAATATTGTATACCTCATGGGAAATTGTATTTTCTTGATTATAGAAACAAAATGTTCGGAAAAGTTTCTCTTTGCATCTGCACTTGCTAGTTCAGATGCTTTATAAAGTTTTAGCCTAGCTTCTAACACACAAGACATTCATGAATCTTTCACAATTCTCATATTAATTCATTTCATTTAATTCTTAGTATTCTTGATATCTGTTGTCTTTAATTTTTATTTTTACATTTTTGGGTGGAAGGGGATAATGGGACAGAGAGCTAGAAAGCTATTCCATGTCAATATTTAGCACCAACATAGATGATGTCTTGTTTGGTTTTGAATCTACTATAGAAATATTTGTTTTTATTTTCTTGGGAAGGGACATTATTATTATTTTTGATTTCTTATTGGTAGTGTAAACTTGTCATTATGTCACATAGTCATGTGTTTCCCGGAGAACCTGCTATAATTTTAACTGTTTCTTACTCGGACATCTTCAGAAATTCTACTTAGTTGCCAATTGAATAATGGTTCTGGAGTGCATTACTGAATATTGACTCCAAATAGAAAACGTTTATGTTATTATCTTCAGTAATTGTGTTGGGATTTCTTTATCTATATGCCAAGTATGTTGTTTGCTGGTGTTCTATCCTTGTCATTGTTTTTTCTCTTCGTGTAACAATTACATGCATCTGTCTATGTATTTACTTGCAATTCAATTATTGAATTGAGCACTCACTAGATTACTTTTCACAAATTAGTATATATTTTTCGCTTACCATTGGGGTGTTTGGTAGCCAATGTTATGATTCTCTTTTCGATGCTACATTATCTTCTCTCTTGTTTTCTAAAGCTATTGTATATATTAGGAGGGAAATTTCTACTACCTTTTAGCTCTTAGGCTGCCTGCTTCATATTTATCCTTAGAGATCAAAGTTTCCATTCCTTGAAATCCTTTGATACTGGAAAATTAATTGAGATGAATTTCAATTTTAGCCATTTATTTTCTAAAATTTACCCTTAATAAACAAAAAAAAAAAGAAAGAATTGTTCTTAGACTTTCAACATAAATTGGTATAGAAGAAGTAACAAAGGGAAAGATAAATTTTAAAAATGCTTTTTGTTTTTTGATCCTTAAGTGGATTTTTTTTTTCTTTCACATTTGCATATATAAAAGAAAAATCTAACCAAATAAATTTCCTGTGTACTCTTTATCCTCCTGAATCTGGAGCTAAAACTAGGATTTTTTTGGACTAGTTTAAATGTGTCAGCTATATAATTATTGTGAAGAAAGGGCCTGAGAAGTTTAACATCAGGTTCTAACTTTTTTAAATGTCATAAACTGCTACGAGATCTTCGATATCCTTCATCAAGTACTGTCCTTTGTATCTCAGCATCTATTGAATGACACATTTAAGGCTGTTAAAGCCAAATTGAAGCAATGGCAAAGTTAGTAGGTGTCTTTTTTGCTGTGCTTTTTCCATGTAATAGTTATTCTCTCTTCCAAGCAGTTGAGCACCATTACTCCTTCTGTTATTTTAGTCTGCTTGAGAGACATTTATTGTCAATAACCACAATGCTATGATAAATAACTTTTAGGACTGGAAAAACTTTCATGTTCTTTAGGATGTCGATTTTTGAAATTTGGTTAGGTTCTTCATTCTTGATGTTGTCTCTCATATTGAAGTTAAAGATATGAACTTTGCTTTTGTATGTTACAATAATTGGAGCGAAAGAATAAAGAAAACTTTTAATGTGGCTATTGTTTAAGTGTGCTTTGTCTTGTTCTATGTATGTCATTGTTTCTGGCTGAAAAACACCATTTTTCTTTTGTGTTCCAGGATTACATGTGATGATGAAGAAGAAAGAGCAAGTCGGAGAGTGTACAGGGGTTGCTCCAGATCTCCAACATGCAAGGGCTGCACTTCCTGTGTGTGTTTTGGCTGTGAAATCTGTCGATTTTCAGACTGCTGTTGCCAGACTTGCTCTGATTTCACCAGGAATGCAAAAGCTTAATTAAATTAACTAAAATACACCCTCTCTGTTCCCTCCCCAAAAAAAATGCTTCTTAAATTCCTCTTCCATTGGATCATTTCTTGATTAAATCCCCATCTCATTTATTCACACATAGCTGCTCCATTATTTTCTTTATTATTAACAATCAAGATTACTGTTAATTTCCTATTAGAATGAATCTTAAGAATATGACATTCTAATCGTTAAATATATTTTCAATAACTATATGTTTTGGGCCGCGGATGAGGGGCTGGTTCGGCCGGATTAAAGGGGTCTAATAAGAGGGAAAGAAAAGGATGGTCACCTGTGGGCTTTGAGAGATGGGCCGTAAAGGAGGAATTGGGTTTGGGTTTGGGCTTGGGCTGCCAAAATTGAGGTAAACCTGCTTTTAAAAAATTATAAGAGGAAAGAAAAATGAAAAATATTTTCATTAAATTCAACATGTCTAGAAAGAATTATTCTTCGACTAGATAAATCATAGTATTTGTAATCTTGATGATTGGACGGATAGTCTAAGAAAATACAAGGAGTTGAATGCGTTTGTAATTTATTTTTCAAGGTAGAAAGAATAAGAGGATAACAAATGCATCCAATAACAAAGGAACTTAATGATATAGGATGAAAGTGAGAGTGTTAAACTTAAGTATCGAACTAAGAAGAATATTATGAAGCATAGTAGCCATGTGTAGCCCATGTGACCGAAAAGAGGGGTTACCGTTTTGAGGAGACGTATAAGGGCAAGAAAAACGAAGGTGGATACGGTTGAAAATACAAAAATTACGTAAAGAAATATTATCAAATTCTTTCCCATTATCACACAGTAGACTTTTAATGCTTGTTTCAAATTGAGTAAAAATGTACTTATGGAAATTAAATAAAAGCAATAGGAAAAGTCCATAAAAAATTAGTGAAGTCATCGAGAAATAATAATGCATAATAACCGATAACCATCGGAACTAAGAATAGGGGATGTCCAAATATTACTATGAAATGGCAATGCAATTGAGGATAAAGAATTATGAAAAGGTTGTTTAACTTATTTTCCAAGAGGATAAGAATGATAAAACAAATTATCGCGAAAAGGAGGACAAGAAATTAATTGTTGTTGTTGAAGAGATTTTAAGACAGAAGCGCCGGGATGACCTAAACTGTTATGCCATAAATTTGAGGTGTTAACAACAAAAGATGATCGAGAGGAATTGTTTATTTGAGGTTGAATAGTGATAACAAAAGATGATGGAGTGGATTTATTCATTTGAGGTTGAGTAGTGATATCATGTTAGAGAGTGATAAATTGTCACTTACTTTAAAAACTTAAGCTGTTACACCTCATTAAATGCGTCTCTGTTTGAAAATCCTTTACAGAAAATCCAAACTTATCAAATTCAACAAAAACATTATTATCAATAGTAAATTCGCATACAAATAAGATTTTTAATTAAGTGAGAAACATGTAAGACATTACTTAAAGTTAGAGGAGGTAAAAAAGTATTTCCACAACCAAAAGCAGGAATAGCATGACCACTACCAACGGTAATATTACGATTAACAAATTGAAATAAGACATAAGATTACCTCCATCAAAAGTCATGTGAGAAGTACCTCCAGTATCCACTGATCATATTTGGAAGAACTAGCGATAGTGACTTTGATACCATGATAGAAATATTGACTTTGTCATGCATGTTTCGTATTATTAACGAAATATATGTAGACAAAGTAATCTATATCCCAAAAGATAAAATATCTAAATATTTAATAGTAAATATATTTAAATCTAATATATTTAAAGATATTTTAAAAGATAAATCAAATATATTAATGTAGGATTAGGGTTCTCTAACAATTTCAATTGAAACTGTTTGTGATTTTAGTGAGGGAGAGCAGCAGATACAGAAGGTAAACAATCTTTTTCTACTGAGTCTCTTAGGCAACTTTTTGAATGCAATTTGTTCACCCATGTGTGTGATATGGCTAATGAATCATCCTTGGAGAGTGATACACAATCAAGGTTAGTTCGATTGATTACTTGGAAAAAAATGTGATTTGATCTGTATCTTTATTCAAATGTTTAAGAGGTCTCTAATTTCCTATTTTGAAAACACATAGGCCTCAAGCTGAAGGCTGCATTGCTAAGGAGCTTCTTTTCTTGTTATGACCTCAACACTACTGATTTTTAGGTTCTGATCTCATCATTCTCATTCTTGACTTTCAGAGTACTGATGAGAAAGACAAATTCTCTTCCAAGGTTAGCTGCTGTTTCTTGCATGTTATATTGTTCCATCTCTCCTTGTTTACATTGTTTACCTTTTTATTGATGACTTTTCTTTTTTTTATCTTCATGCAGTAATTGGAGTAGAAGTTAGCACCCCAGCACCACAGATAAACTCTCTCATGAAGACAGACTCCAGAAAGCAGCAAACAGGCAGAAAATTTGCCAGCTTGATTGAAAATCCTTCAGAACTGAAGTCGAAACTCCAATCACAGAAATCACCTACTAGTGTGAGGAGGTATTATTCCACAAACCACAAATATGAATTCCCTTGACTTGTCAAAACTAGTATTTACTCTCATTAACCAGAGTTCTTTATCCTTCACCTCAGTTTCTAAACTCTAACATTCTGTGCAGGGAGACTAAGGTAAATAAGCTCTGTTGAGGCTCCTTATTTTATACAAGAAAATCAAGCTGGAAGGAGGAAAATCTAGGCAAGTTTGTTCCTTAAACAACAGCATTACTTTCTAGAACTTTTCTATGAGTTTTTTTGTTTCATGCTCTTGCAGATCCTTAACTTAAAACAGCATGTTCTCCCACACAAACCAAGGCCAGGCCTCAAACTTGTGTCCATCTGCTAAAACTCGCAAGGAAGACCGAAAGGTTGAGAACTTCTCTAGTTTTGGTTCACATTTTTTAACCTTTTCTCCTGGCTTGATTTTTTACTCTCTTTTCTTTCAGATGTACGTTAGAGAAACAGCTGAGCCTTTTATTTCAATGGCAGAAATGATGACGAAGTTTAGGATTCCAAGAGCTCATCCATATCCTTACACCACTGACTATCCTGTCTTCTCCAAATTTCATCTTCTTACTCTACTAACTAACACAATGCTTATTATTTTTTTGAGCAGGTTCCACCAAAACCAGACCAGAAGCTTTTGAATTGGAGAGCTTGATCAGACATGAAGAGGAAATGGCAGAAAGGCGCAGATGAGAGATGGAAGAAGCTCAGAGGAGATTATTTAAGGCTCAACCCATTTTAAAGGAACAAGACTAACAACAGTATTTTTCATGTTTAGCTTTTGAAAACAAAACATCAAAATGACAATGTTTTCTTGTGCAAATTTTGCAGGGATCCAGTTCCAGTTCCTGAGAAGGAACGCAGGCCTATCACTGAAGTTCAAGAATTCAATCTCCATGTAGACCATTGTGCTGTTGACAGAGCAGAATTTGATAAGAAGGTAATACTAACATATTTATTTCTTTCCATTACTGGACAAAAAAAAAAAAAAAAAAGAAAAAAAAAGAAATCCCAAGTACTCATTTTGAAAGGATAATTTCATTTATCAGATCAAGGATAAGAAAATGATGTACAAGAGATACAGAGAGGAGAGGCTGAATCAGAAGAACAGGTAAAATGCTTCTGCCCATGCACACAGAAAGATAATATCTTTGGTGTAATTTTTTCTTGTTCGGATCATTTTGTGTTGTTCTGCAACTTTTTTTTTTTTTCATTTGTTGGTATTGTGATTCTCTGGAATTGCAGATGGAGGAAGAGGAGGCCTTGAAACAGCTAATAAGAACATTGGTGCCTCATGCTAGGCCTGTGCCTAATTTCAATCATCCATTCTTACCACAAAAGTATGAAAAAATTGTTAAATTTACTCTTTCATCCTGTTGACTACTTGTAAGTAAAAGTGCAAACTCATTTCACCAAATTTGCTAAATATAAGTAAAATTATTGAAGAAATTTTTGGCTCAACTTATGAGAAAAGATGTTTTTTGTCGCAACACGGGCCCCCAAGTTAAACTAGTTGGTATTGTCCTAAGGATACTCGAGTTGACTATGAGTACCATACTATCGTTTTTTTCATGCTAAATCCAGGATTCGAAAAATTCTTGGTTCGATGAAACAATAATGCATACTAAAAGAAAGGAGGGACTCTGAATTTCTATGGACTTTTTGTATAAGGCGTCAGTCAGACATTGCTGCATCATCACAATTAGAAGCAGTCTTCCTATATTCCTCAAATCCTCCGGTCCAGTTATCCTCAAACTGTTGACATTTGAGCTTGGCTAGTACCTGCATCATAATAATATACATAAATAACCATTTTGCAGGAGAATACTTAGTTATCAAGCGTTGTTATAGAACAGTACTCCCTCTGTTTAACAAGAGTTAGCCTGTTGGCCATTTACACACATATTGAGGGTCACAAAAACAACCTTTACTCTCTCCAAGTAAATCATTCCTCATCTCTCTCTTGTCTTTCAAAAACATTAGGTTATAAATGGGGGTGGGGGGAAACATAATACAAAAGCATGCGAAAAATTTCACAGAGCAGTGCATACAGACTTTGAGGTCTAGTCATGTAGGTACTTAATAAGCAAAATTTCACCCACCTAAACAAAAATTGACAATCCAGAAACAAAAATTGAAAAGGAAAAATAAACACAGAGCAGTGCATACAGACATGGGAGGCTAATTATGAACCATGCCATTTTGTGTAAAGTTTTATGCACTTAAAGGATTCAGGTAGTTGATAAATTTCAACAACAGAATAAATGAATGATACAGAAATCTTGTCAAGAACAGAACAATATAACTGAAGTTTAAAATACAGAAGTCTCAGAAAAGATTGCAATATACTTTCCCAAAAACTTGCATGACAAACAAAGGGAGAAAACTAATGAATCAGCTTCTTAAATTGTGATATTTAACTAAGCATGGTCTATAGAGAAGTGTGAATGACAGGTATTTTGATAAAAACATCAAACAAGTCAAAAGGTTCCTCCATCCAAATTCTGTTGACATAACTTCTTTAAAGGGGAAAAAGAAGAAGGAAAACTAATATCTTATCTTGATCACAAAATCATGTCTTCTCCTGATAATACAGTTAAGGTCATTGTTAAACTAATATACTGTTGGGATCCATCGGAGAGATTCTAGAAAAATTGAGAATTTTCTAGAAAAGTGTAGAATTCTCTAAAAGTTTGTGGAATCCTAGAGATGTGTGGAACCTTGTGAAATCTAGAGAGTACTCTAGAGATGTGTGGAACCTTGTGAAATCTTGTGGAAGGGAATGGAATAATATGGAAGAGAGAAGAGCTTCCTAGAATGTGAAGAGAGGTGTGGAGAATTCTAGAGAACTAATCTCCACCCTTGGATCAAATAAATCTCCACCATTCATTGAGGAGGTTGAGTAGTATAAATAGAGGTGAGACCTTCATTCCCAACAATAGTGTGAGGTAGTTTTGTAAACACATTCTTGTAATCCTTCTATTCTTTTGTATAGTGGAAGAATGTCCATATTGAAGAATTATAAACTCTTGAGCTCCATCATTATCTTTGTTTTCTAAGTGTCTATCTTAACTTCACGAAGCAGGGAAAGACGAAGGTTTCCCAACAAATCCTAGGATATATTATATCTAATTGCGCTTGAATCAAACTTACCATCTCTGAATTCAGATCACCTATTTCTTGTTTCACTTCAATAGAAGTTGCTAGAATACCGCAACCTTTTTCCTCCAATATGCACACTCTATCTCGAATTTCAGACATTCTACCTTTCGGAGTTTGCAACTCATCTATCACTTGTGTTATCTTTCTTTCGCCTTCTGCATCAAGCGCGAGTCGCTGATAGTAAACCTTCTTAGCCTTGCTGGTACTCGCTTCTCCAACTTTGAAAACCATCACTACTTACGGATTTAGGTGTAGAGGATAGTAACAGTTTTTTTTTTTTTTTTCAACTTTTGTATTACTTAAAAATACTCCTGCTATATATATAGATTTTTTTTTCCCCTACTATATAATGTTATTTATCTTTTTCAAAAAGAAACAAAATAAAAAAATATCTTAATTTAAATAAAAAATTTAGGGTAAATTTAAACTCACTTAGCCATTGCACTAATATTTTAAATTGTATTATTTTTTACAGGAATTTTATTTATTATCTTTAAAAATATTTTTTATAAGCTTTCCCATTGTACTAATGTTCTAGACTGTATTATTTTTTACATAGTTTTATTTATTAACTTTAAGGTGATTTTAATTTTATAAAAAAAATTTATTTTTTGTTGTTAGCAGGATTCTAACCCAACGCGTGCTGAAACTAAACGCTCTTTTCTACAATACCAATGTTTTAAATTCTATTATTTTTACAGGAGTGTTATTTATATATTTAAAAAAAATTTCTTTAATAAATAAAACTTTTGTAAAAAAATACAATCTAGGTCATTGATGCAGTGGCAAAGCGCACTCATTTGAGAGTATGCGGTTTGGGGTTCAAGATATAGAATATATAATTTTTATATATATAAAAAATATTTTTAAAGATAATAAATAAAACTTCCGTAAAAAATAATACAATTTAAAATACCGGTGCAGTGATAAAGTGTGTTTAAATTTACCGTGATATTGGATTCGAATCTTGCCAAAATTAAAAATAATTATTTTTTATAAAACAAAAATCTCCTTAAAGACAATAAATAAAATTTCTGTTAAAAATAATGCAAATAATGTCAATGGTGCAGCGGCAAAACACTTTATGTGTGGACACGCAGTGCGGGTTCGAATTCCGCTATCTTTAATATATATTTTATGAATAAAAAATATTAAAAAAAAATTAAAAAAATTTTGAAATATAAAAAGACTGAAATACTTCTGGAATATTAAAAAAAAATTTAAAAATTTTGAAATATAAAAAGATTGAAATACCCCTGAAAAATAGACGAATTTTGAGTTTGGACGGAGGTGCAAATTAGGCGATTTTTTTTAGTTGGAGTGCAAAAGCTGGACAAAAAAAAATTTAGGTGCACAACTCGGAATCCCGAAAAGTTGAGGTGTTACCGGGATAATTTATTCAAAAATTTACAAAAATCGTGATGATTTTTTTTTAAAAGAAAATATCTGATTGAATTTTATAAAATTTATATTTACAGTCTGTAATTTAAAATTTTCAAACTTATTACTCAAGTATTTTTGAAGATATTTTTGTTTGCTATAATTATGTAAAGTCTTCCTAAAAAGTAAGACAAGATAATTTTTGTTTCAACTTAGTTAGAAATAAGTTAGGTAACATATTCTAAACTTATAAGTTTGAACCTCAAGTTAAAATTGATTTTGATAAAACTAACATGACTATGTTTACATGAATGCATTGAAAAAATAAATAAATAAATAAATAATATGATTTAGGGTTCTTTTCCTTGTTCTGTGTTGAAAGTATATAAAACAAGTTTTGATGTTTGAATTGTTTTAGTTATGAAAACAAGAAATAAGAGAGTTCTTTCCTTTTATATTTTTTATTTTTAAAGAAAAAAAAAATCTTTACTTTAAAATAATGCCGGCAGCAATTCATTTAAATAGTAATAAATTATAAACCTTGGGTAATATTGATTCCTAATTTTTTTTTGGTAGAATTAGTTTCGAACTATAAAAAGATTGTGACATTACTCCTTCAGTTAAAATTTCTGTTAAATCACTAATTAAATTTTAAAAAATAAAAAATAAAAATAAAGACATTTATGTCATTATATTATTTAAATATATTTAATAATATATATATTTGCTCCTCTACGATACCCAACAACTACCTGCCCTGCTGCTCTTCCTCCTCTACAGCATAGCATATCTCGGCTTCGCCTTGACGGTCGGAACCAAAGCTCTATATAAACTGTGTCCACCCACCATACGAACATCGTTGAAACCACGAAAAATGTTTTTATTTTTTAATTTTTTTTCAAATTTATTTTATGTATATATAATTTATTTTAAGGAGCTTTGTGTAATTTTTATAAAGTTTGAGGGCTAAGTATTAATTATTTAATAGTTAGGAAAAAAAAAGAGGCTGTTTATAACTCTTTCTCGGTCAAGTTAACGTAGAGATCATTTCATTTCAGAATCAAATAGCAGAGAAGAGAAATTAGGGCATTCTGAATATTCAAAAATTGGTGGAAAAGGTAAGAAATTTTATAGTGTATGTTATTATTATGATGATAATATAAAGTTATAGTTACTAATTTAATGAAATGAATTGTTGGTAGGGTTTGAAGAGACAAAAAATTTTCATAAACGTGATATATATATATATTTAACCTGTTTATTAGGAGTATGTATGAATGTTAATTTTTTATTATTACAAAAAATAAGGTTTTAAATCGATTTATTACAGAAAAGATAAGATTTAATGTTTTGATATATTTTTTTAAATAATAAAATAAAAATTATAAAGAAGATAAAAGAAGATAAGACTTTTTAATTTTTATTTTTTATTTTTAAAAATAAAAATAAAAAGATAAGAATATTTTTTAATTTTTATTTTTAAAAATAAAAATTATAAAAGAAGATAAAGACTTTTCTTTTAAATTTGAAATGGGAGATAAATTAAGATTATGCTTCTTCAATATTAAATAATCTAATTAAGATTAGAAAGTTTTAAAAAAAAAATAATGAGGAAATTAAAAATAAAATAAAATAAATAATTCTACTAATAATAAATTTGAAAAATCTCATTTAAGAATTGCGTAAAAGCTTAAAAATATAAAAAGGAAAATATTAGGTAAGAGTAAACAAAATAATAATAATAATAACAATAAAGAGATAATGTAAAATAACAATAATAATAACAATAAAGATATAATGTAAAAAAATAGTAATAAATAATATAATAAAATAAAATAAATAATGTAATTGTTTTAAAAAAAAAAAAAACAATGAGATTCAAAAAATTAAATAAAATTGTAAATAATAATTTCTTTTATTTCCTTTAAAATCAAAATTACAAGAAATAATGAATTGAATACAACAATTATATAATAATAAATTTACATGTTTAGATATATTAATTTTATTTATATATTTAAATATATAATTAAATATTATTTTTATATTTTAAATATATATTTATATTTTACATATTTTGATATTGAAAGATTTACCCCCTTAGATGAGTGACACGTGACAGCTTCATAGCCATTGTTTGCGTTAAAGAGGCAAACATTGAAGAGGAAGACTTACACTTTAAGCCTCATGCCCAAATCCTGTAAGAAAGTGCAATATGATTTCCGCAGATATGTTTCTTTCTTCAAATAAATTCCATCTTGTCTTGATGGGGAATTTTCCTGGAGAAATACCATTTACCAGCACCTTCCTCTTGCTTGTCCTGAGATGCTTTATAAATTCCACCTTCATATACTCCATGTTGTGAAGGATCACCAGGTAAGAAACCAGCCATTACCACCTCTTACTTGTGAGTGAGACATGGTCCCTCTAGTTATCAGAAAATTGTAGCATGATCAGCATCTAGATAAATCCTGTGATCAAGATAAGATATTAGTTTTCCTTCTTCTTTCCCCCTTGGTCTATAGAGAAGTTTGAATGACAGGTATTTTGATAAAAACATCAAACAAGTCAAAAGGTTCCTCCATCCAAACATCCAACAACTTCACTTCCAGATGCCAACGGCAAGGGATACCAGAGTTAGCGTTAATGTTCTATAATGAGTACTTTCTTGAGTTGATCATTGAGTGACTTCATAGCTTCAACAATCTTCACATTCTTGGTTTTGAGGTTTTACATTTCACTTGGAGTAGATCTCTAATATTTGCAGCCTTATTCGCCATTGAAGACTCCAATTGACCTAGCTCTTGAAAAATTATGTCTAACTGCTGCTGCATCAAATTTCCCATCTCTAATTTAAGAGCACCGATTTCCTGTTTCACCTCATTAGAAAAATATAAGGATTACAAGAATGTGTTTACTAAACTATCTCACAATATAGTGGCTCACCTAGGCTTGAAGATTAAGAGAACTCTCAAGCTTACTTCTCTCTCAAAGAGGATATCTCTCACTCAAAGTGGTGGATCTCTCCTAACTTGGATGAATGATGAGAATGGAGGTTTCTACCTTGATTTGTCTAGAATCTCTCCAATTAAGAAGGGATCCCAACAAATCTCCCCTCCCAACTTAATTGAGAGATAGCACCATGCCAAAATTCGTTGACGGTGGGAAGAAATTGAAAGTGAGTTGTGATAATGGTGGTGGGAGGTGTTGTTGAGGAGGGGGAATAGGAGAAGAAGAAGTGGAATAATAAAAACATGAAACTCATTTAAAAAAAAAAAAATAAGGTGAGGAAGTTAAATATATATTTAAATTACGTCAAATATTAACAAATAATGATGGTTAACTTAGTGATGAGACGTGAGTCTACCAAGCGCAACTCCGAGGGTTTACCCTAATAACAATAAGAGATAATGTAAAATAACAATAAAGATATAATGTAAAAAATAGTAATAAATAATGTAATTTTTTTTTTTGTTTGTTTAAAAAAGAAAACAATGAGATTCAAAAAATTAAATAAAATTTTAAATAATGCCATAAAACTATATGCACATTCAGCTTTCTAATTTTTCGTGAATTTAATTTTTTTTATTCACTATGTGTTTATTTATCCATTATAAATAGTACAATATTTAATAAAATATATTAGTGGTACATATCATGAATATATATAAGTATATATATATATCCAAAGAAATTAGGATTTTAGAACAAAATTCATGGCTGTCCAACATGGTAACAGCTAACTAAATATATAATTATATATAGATAAGGAGGCTGAGATTTTCGAAGTTTGAAAGATTTTTTTGGGCTTTTTCAGCTAAAATGGTTCAAGATATTTCTATTCTTAAACCCTGAATTCTGTTAGGTTTTAGACAGTTGGAGGAGAAGTGTTATTAAGCTTTTTTTTTTTTTTTTTTTTTGAAATTGTTATTGAGCAATTTTAAAAATGAAGTTACAATTCTTGATTATATATATTGCAATTCAATAAATTGACAATATTATATAAGTTTTAGTTTATTTATTTATTTTCATTGAAATTCTACTGACTTGTGGAAGAAGAAGTGGAAGGTATGACAAAGAGAAGAAGATATGCATACAGACCAATACTCTTGAAAAAAAGTCAACTACATATTGCTTCCAATTTCCAAAATTTGACTCGAACCCTAAATTAAATTTCTCCCCCACTCCATTCAACCAATTCCATGAGAGAAACCAAAGAGCTAAAAATGTGAACTTTTGACTTTGGTACTGCAAACTATACAAGTAAAAGAAGCTACAAAATGTTCAGCAAAACATAACTAAAATGGGATTTGATTGTTAGCCAGATTCATTCTCTCTACTGCCTGCCTCTCCCAGGACCACCAAATCGACCACCACCACCACCTCTCCTTCCATGGGATCTATTACATCCACCACCGGAGTATCTGCCAGGATTAAACCTTGGCGGCTGCATACTGGTGTTGCCTGATATGGAATTATTATCTGGTTGGAAATTCTGATTGTACCCAATCTGTGGTGGTGGCAGGTTCATGGGAAGGGGTGTGTGCTGTTGACCACTTGGTGTACCCATCATCCCAAATGGTGTATTGTGGTTATGCATACCTTGGTTTAAGAATGTAGCCGGAGGTAGAAATCCAGGCGGCACCACACCCAATTGCCCTCCGCCTGATAGAAAAGGATCAATTTGCTGCTGAAATGGTAATAAAGGCCTATGTTGAAATGGCAGCATTCCACTCTGTAGTAAAGGACCCCCCTGTTGTTGATATGGTAATCCACTTCGTGGTGGAGGCATTTGATGTACCATTGGCATCCATGGCACCTGAGATGGGATCACATTACTCCCAACAGCAGGCATATTAAAGCTGGGGTTAGGTCCTGTCTGAGCAAATGGAGGCCAAATTGTCTGACCAGAAGAGCTTTGGACAATTTCTGGCCTTAAGGGTATTTGTGGTTGGTTAGCAGCAGTGTCAGATTGATCAGGTTTCCACTTCCCACGGAAATTTTGAGATTTCTTTTTGTTCTTTTTCTTGTTTCCAACTTTCTCACCATTTATGCCTCTCTTTTTGATTTTCACCAGACTTCTGTGCTCTGCTTCTTTCTCGTCATCTGAAAATTCTTCTTCATCTAATACTTCTTCATCATTTGCACCAGATGCATCGTAACCTTTCAGGTAAATACTCTTGTCATTCAGGACATGATCTGCAAATTCTGGAACAAATGACACTAATGTGCCAGGTTTGATTCCAGAAGGTACTTCACTTTCTAAATTGTATCGTACAATGTAATGAGGACTCTTCACTTGACCAAAAACTTCATCAACAATCCCCAGAGGGGATCTACTCTCAGTTATCCACAATATAGAACCCTCATTAAGAGGATTATGCCTTTCAATCCCTTCTATGACCACTTGCGAGCCTAATATCTGAATATAACAACATTCCCATATGGTTATAAATCACATTTTATCAGCTCCCATGTGTATATATATATATAAATCACATTTTATCAACTCACCGATAAAACAGCTCCTACTGGCTGGGTTTCGTGGTGTGGTAGTAAAGTCACATTCACTGGAGAAACTGGAGGGAGATTCTGCGGAACAATAGTTGCCAAAAATTCATTATAGACAACTAAAGGAAGGGATCAGGACTAATACTTAGGAAGTAAATCAAACAAGAGCCACCCGAGGCGGCCATGCAGCAGGAAACATAACAGAACAGGCTTCTCAGTGTATAAGGAGACATATAAAGAAGCCACCATAGGTTACATCGAGCAAAAGTATTAGTATTAGCAAGAACCTTCTAATAGAATTCATTACATCACAAGAGCACACACATTATGGGAATGCACGAGACAATAGACGAAAGGTGATTTGGATATATGTTACAGAGGAGAGTGAGCCTAAATAAGAAGTAACTTGTATGGAACATATCTACATGCTTGTCTTGCCTAATGTCAAATATCTGTTGTAGCTAGATTGCAAAAACAGATATTAAATACACATGCCATGCAATATTGAATATTCATATTTCTTCTCTTTTTCTTCTTACCCTAAATGTGAAAAAAAGAACATGCTTTCATCAAGTGATTATATTGTTTCTTTAAAGTTACACAAATAACCTCCTTAGTTTAAGAGATTTATTCCCTTACTCATGGATCCTGTAAGTACACTGGTAATTGGGAAGTATAGTAACTTATGTGTATTCACACTTAATTATTCAGGGTCACTCCCCTCTGTAACATATATCCAAATCATGGATGAAGTCCATAATCACAAGAATGCTCAAATATTTCAATTCATAAACCATTGCAATAAGAAATCTAAACAAACAAAACTGGTAGGCATGCTCAAAGCGATTATTAACAGATACAGATAACTTAAATAGTCAAGAATATATATGTATATATGAACACGTCTCAAGAACCATTACAGAAACTTACAGTGATCTCATTTTTGGACCTGATTGGTGCTGTTGCAGCAGTGTCGCCACCATCACTACCATCTTCATTATCAGATATCACTATTTCACCTTCTTCAGTCTCTTTCTCCTCTTCCCCATCTTGGCCCTTTTTACCCATCTCCTCCTCCTCTATCATCATCATCATCACTAGATAAGGATGAGGATGAGGACGATGAAGAAGATGAACTTTCACTTTCATCATCAGATTCAGAACTCGAATCATTCTCACTCTCGTCACCATCATTTTCCTGGTCTTGACTCTTTGCTTCATTGCCATCTTGGTCAGCAACAACAATCTCATTGCCATTTCCAACACTCTGCACAATGTCATCAACACTGTTCCCCTTTACAGAAATCTGTTCGGCAACATCCAAATCACCACTTTCAGTTCCACTCGCACTAGAAACATTGGACGCCCCATCCAAATTAACTTTCCCCATCTCTTCTTCAATCAAACATCTCAAATCCTTCAATTTACCGCACCCATCTCCAACTGCCCCCTCTTCAACCATGACTTTCCCGCCCGTTTCCGTTTTACTGTTTCCTCGTCCCACATCACCCGAAACATCCAGCTTCAAACCCTCTTCAGCTATTCTTTTCAAGTCCGCGCTCTCCATGGCATTCAATTCAACCTCTTCAGAGCTAAAAAGAACAGGGTTTTCACTTCCACTATCTGAATCCATCCAATCTCTCAAGAAATCAAAATCAAGTAAAGAATCCACAAATGAGTCTTCCGGGTCTATCAAAGATTCCACAACTGGATTGTTCTCCTTCTTTAGTTCTTCAAATGATTGATTCACTTCACGTTTTTCATCTCCAGAGACAGGACTGCTTAAAACACCCATGTTGAACAAAAGAAATTAGGGTTTTAAAACCAAATTCATGGCTGTCCAACATGGTAACAGTTAACAATATATATACAGCTAAGGAGGCTGAGATTTTCGAAGTGTGAAAGATTTTTTGGGCTTTTTCAGCTAAAAAAGTTCAATATATTTCTATTCTTAAACCCTGATTCTGCTAGGGTTTTAGACAGTTGGAGGAAATCCTCGAAAATAATTGTAAAATAATATAATAAAAAAAAAAAAATTGAATAATTAGTGAGTTTAGTCTCAAAGAAATTTACTTTTGGCAACCTCAATCCCAAAATATTTTTTTTAACTTTTAAAGTACCAAACTTTTTTTTATAGAAGAAAAATAAGGTCATTTTGACGGAATTTGTCAAAAAAACATAAAAAAGTTAACAGTTTATATTGTTTAACTAATTTTAAAAAAGGGTAAAAATGTCATTACACTTAAGAAGAAAGAAAAAAACAAAAAAAAACTCAATATTTTCAACGCCGGTTTCCAAGCATGATTATTAGTTTTCTCCTGTTCTTCTCCTTCTTCCCTCTCTGCGATTTGGAAGAGATATATATAGTCGTTAATGGTGATTTATGTGTATATATATTATTATACTTTGGACTTTTGACTCCATGGAAATAATCTAATACGATTCTCAATTGTTCTCCCAAAAACAAAATAAAATTATTTTTATTCCATAACAAAATTTGCCAATCACTGTTCATTGTCTATCTTGCACACCACCTGTTTGATAAAATTACCAATCTAAAATCACTGTCAGTAATTCTTTTTGCAGGCACGCAGGCAGGCATCAATTGATGATGATACAGTTGAAAACCTAATCAAATTAAATTGACCAAAGAAATCAAAATTAGGTGTTGTGTCGGAGATGTAGATGAGGAGACAGTAAGAGATTGCGGATGACGATAACACAAAAAAAAAAAGGAAGAACGTGACAATTTTGATGAAGATTTCCAACCTCTACTTTCCTCGAGCTTTCTCGCGTATGGACACATGTTTTGTTTCTCTCTCTTACAGGAGGAGGAAGAAGATTAAAGTTGAAAAAATTTAGGTAAAGCTTTGGAAGAACTTAATGAAGAGTCTTCTTCTCGTAGAGAATTGAACGAGCGTCTGAGTCTTTTTTTTTAATTAGTTATTTTTTTTTATTTCTTCTTATGTAATGACATTTTTACCCCTTTTTAAATTAGTTAACCATATAAACAGTTAACATTTTAGAGTTTTTAATGGATTCTGTCAAAAGAGACTTTATTTTTCTCTAATAAAAAATTTTGGGATTTAAAAGTTAAAAAAAATATTTTGGGACTAAGGTTAACAAAAGTAAAATTATTTAGGATCAAACTCATCCATTATTCTAAAAAATTAGAACAATTCTGGGCCTCATCAGCGAGCATTCGGGAGAGCATTCGGGAAGAATAAAAAAGGCCCAAAGGCCATTCCAATTTGTACATTCGGTATTTTTAAAAAATAATAATTTGGTGCATTCAGAACTAAACAATTATGCGGAAGTGTACCTTCTGGAAGTTTATATTGATCTTTTAAGAGATCTATTAGAGTTGAGATAGATTGGAGTCGAGGATTCTATTTTAACAACGAGACATAATAAAAAACTATTGATAGTTTGGATTAAGTGAGATCAAGGGTTCCACAAGGGACTAACTTGGTTCGAACAGGGACTAGTCTGGATATGAATTGGCTTAAAGGTGTGCTCCTATAGTTTGGAATCTATCTAGGACATCTCGTGCCTTAAAGCAAAAAAAAAAAACTATTGATAGTCTATGAGGATTATAACCAATATATAACTAACTTATTAAGGATAGAGTATCTACATACAGGCTCAAATTCGTACTTATTTTTAATGCATATTAGTCTATTAAATTTTATCTTTAAACTTCTTTAATATGACTTAATTAAATATGATAGCTTTAAATAACTCACACAATTTATTAAAATAAATTCAACAGAGTATCCTCGTGATATAAAAATATATCAAGTACAACAATATTATTGATCAGTTTTAATGAGACATTATTGGATATAAGGAGAAGTGTTATATATGGAATTAATGTATGTGTGTATGTCCCTTCTAATTTGAAAGATTAACTTTTTTTGTGATAAATATGAAGTTACAATACTTGATTTTATATATATATATATATATATATATATATATATATATATATATATGCAAATTCAATAAATTGACAATATTATATAAGTTTTAGTTTATTTTTTTATTTTATTGAAATTGTATTGACTAGTGGAAGGTAAAGAAAAAGATTCAACTTTAAAATATTTGTTAAAAGAAAAACTTCTCTACCGAAAACATAAGCGAGAGTCTTGTTATTACAATTATATATATTATAAGTAGAGAAAATATTTTGTATCTAAAGAAGGAAATCAACAAGATTGGTAGTACGGATATTGAGTGCTATTACATATCTATTTTATAAGAATAGACTGCTCAATATATTGACAACGAGATCTCTCATTATGTAGTGATTGAATCTCAATATAATTCCTTAAATTACTCTTCACGATTTTGCTGTTATTATGGAGGATAATCACAACTTGATTTTCTTCCTTATTTATCCAATTCTCATTGATAGCTGGATTTACTTCCTTATTGCTCCATGGTGCAAATTTGGTATGGTTAATAGAAGGTCTGGTGAGAAAGAGAAGAAGACATAGAGACCAATACTCGTAAACAAAAGTCAACTACGTATTTTATTTTATTTTTAGAAGTTTGTATTTATACCAAAGTCAACTAATCATTGTTTCCAATTTCCAAGATTTGACTCGAACCCTAAATTAAATTCTCCCCACTCCATTCAACCAATTCGATGGTGAATCCAAAAAACTTATGAGAGAAATCAATAGCTTAAAATGTAACTTTGACTTTGGTACTGCAAACTATATATGAGAGATTCATTCCAAAATGAATGCATTGTGTATATAATATATATATATATATATATATATATATATATATATATATAAATCCATTCCATACAAAATTATTTATCCTTAAAGTGGTATAAACTCCGTAAGTTTGAATGAGATTCATCATATACTTTCCCTATTTTTATTTGTCACGCTTGTATCATTTTGACGTGGAACATATGCAACTCACTTAACATTGTGCTTTAATACTACTTGTTGGGCCCGTTTCCAACATCAAATTGGGCCACCACCTCACCTAACTCCACATTAGTATGATATTGTTTGTTGGGCCTAAACTTTTACGGGTTTGTTCTTAGGACTTTCCCAAAATGTCTCATACTAATGGAGTAGATGAAACTCCTTATATACTAGACAACTCTTACCTAATATTCTAATGTGAGACTTGGGTTGACACACCAACCCCAACAGATATCACATTCCTCTTGTTACAAATCCTGTGGTTAAGATATATATATATCTGTTGGGGTTGGTGTGTCAACCCAAATCCTACATTGGAATATTAGGCAAAACTTGTCTAAGTATATATATTATCCTCTATTTTAACAACGGTTTTATTTCTTTTTCAACCACAGTAATATCCAAAAATGTACTTGTACATTTCAATAAAATTTTAAAAAAAAAATCAATAAATAAAATCCCAACATCTCTGGTGCAAGTAGATGAGAACAACGGTAGGGTTTCTTTATTACTGGCGGGTAGTACAACAGTATTTAAAGCCAAAAGGGTTATCCGTGCAAGAAATGCAAAGTATCAAGAAACTGCAGCAACCCATTAGTGGGAAGAATTCAATTGTAACTATACATACATATATACATATAATATATATATATATATGTTGACAAGTTTTTGTGAGAGAGTTAATGAGGTAAGTGAGTAATATGACCACCAATGGAACAGCCAACTACACCGTTTAAATGCTCAAGGAATCTATAGCTAGCAGCAGGCTTTCATCCTTACTGGCATTTCCCATACTGTTTTGTTTTATCATCATCATCATTTTATGTGGTTAAATGTGGGCAACAAGATTCAAAGTTGATGATCAGTCATAAAATTAATTTCAATATTTCACTCAAATGTGATGTGAATATATATATATATACATATATATATACATATATATATACATGTATGACTCTCCAAACTATCTAAATTTGAGCGAAGTAACTCATCAACTTAAGCTAAGAGAAAGCTGTTAAATCTTAATATTTTTTACGTATCACTTTGAAAATATTAGGGTTTTATTCTTTTAGTTGTTACCTGATATAAAATTATAGTAACATTAAATATATTGATATTCTTGTGCATATTATTATTATATTTTACAACTAATATTCATCAATTATATTAGATTATAAAGAGAAAAAACAGAATCAGAAGATTTCTGTGGATGCTTGAATCCAACAACATGGAAGACTATATATTTGCAGCAGAACATATAAATTCATTGGCAAATTGGCCAATTTCATTCCATAACTTATAAAATTTTTGCAATTTCATCATTTTTCAAAATTTTTGGATAATTTCATCCCTTATATGTATAATTTTGGCCAATTTCATCCTTTTGTTAATTTTATTATTGATCAACGGTTAGTCAAGGTTATGTTTAATAAAAATAATTATTTCAAAGGGTAAAAATATCAATTCACTTAAAAATAAACACCAAAAACACTCACCACATCTTTAACTTCACTGGGAACCACTGGCGCCTTCTCAGAGGCCGCCCCCGATGATATCCCCTAATCTACAAAAGCCTGCTTAATTAAAAGAAAACACCAAAAGAAAACTTGTGAAAACTTTTCTTCTAATTTTTTTTTTATATTTTGTTGTGGGATTTCTTATCTTTTCTTTTCTCTGTCTTGAAACATAAATTGTAAATGTTTGTTGATAAAGAGTGTTTTGAGTGATGCATTGGATGGTGAGATAATAATCTTTTGTTGTGGTTGTTTGCTGATGGAGTCAATGGTTGTGATGATGATCAGAAGGAAGAAATTGTAATCAAATTTCTTTGCTTTTTAAGTTTCTGTTGATGGGTTGTTAGTAATTAGCTTTGATTTGTATATATATCTGCTGTTGGAAAGAAGTGTGGATTTTGAGTTCAAGAATTTGAAGGCTGTATTTAGCTCTGTGTGGGAGGTGTAATTTTAGCTAACAATTAAGCAGGCTTTTGTAGATTACGGGAGAAATTTTTGGAGGAGTTTTTTGTTTTTCTTTCTTCTGGGAAATTTTTGAGTGGTAAGAAAGAGAAATTATGCCTTTTCCAATGAAAGTTCAGCCGATCGATTCACAGCAAGCGTTTCGTGAATCATCGAAGCCTCCGGTGTTAAAATCAAGGCTGGAACGGCTTTTTAATCGGCCTTTTAACAGTGTTTTAAGGATATTATCGACGGCAGCCTCTGAAAAGGCGCCGGTGGTTCCCCGTGAAGTTAAAGATGTGGTGGGTGTTTTTAGGGTTTTTAAGTGAATTGACATTTTTACCTTTTGAGATAATTATTTTTATTAAATATAACCGTTAACCAATAATAAAATTAACGGAAGGATGAAATTGACCAAAATTATAAAAATAAAGGATGAAATTATCCAAATATTTTGAAAAATGATGAAATTGTAAAAAAAATATAAATTAGGGGATGAAATTGATCAATTTGACTAAATACATATCATATATATATATATAGGCAAATTGGTATAAATAGTCCTCAAACTATGAAGGTTTGGTGGGATTGGTCCCCAAACTATAAAAAAATTGTGACATTAGTTCTTCCGTTAAATCACCGTTAAGTTTTTAAAAAAAAATAAAAAACTTCATGGGCATTTATGTCATTACACTATTTAAATATAAGACAAATTGGTATAAATAGTCCCCAAACTATAGACTTTTGGTGACATTGGTCCCCAAATTATTTTTTTGGTGGGATTGGTCCACAAACTATGAAAAATTTGTGATATTGGTCCTTCCATTAAAAATTATATTAAATCACAAGTTAAGTTTAAAAAAAAATTAAATAATAATAGAGTTTGTAAACTTTAATTTATTGACATTCTTCAAGATTTTTTCTTTGAATAAGAATTTTTTTTACTATAAAATGTTGAAATTGTTATCAATAAAACTTTTGACTATTTTTTCTACTCTAATTTCATCTAAAAATCCCCCAAAAAATGAAAAAGACAAATATACTTTTACAAAGCACAAAAAAAAAAATAAAATAAAAAAAATTGATATAAAATATATAATATATAATTTATTCCAGTAATCTGCAATAAAGTTTTAGAAAATGTAAAATAATGTTTATTTTGTGTATTTCTTTTTTTTTCTTTTGTTGATATTTTGAGTTATAAAAATTATTTTTAATAATTATCAATGATTTACGCATTAATATTTTGGGCATAAAAATAATATATTAATTGTTTATATTTTTTAAAAATGATATATGTTATTAAATTTTTTTTTTAAAACTTAACTTGTGATTTAATATAATTTTTAATGGAAGGACCAATATTACAATTTTTTCATAGTTTGGGGACCAATCCCACCAAAAAAATAATTTGGGGACCAATGTCACCAAAATTCTATAGTTTGGGGACTATTTATACCAATTTGTCTTATATTTAAATAGTGTAATGACATAAATGCTCATGAAGTTTTTTTTTTTTTAACTTAACGGTGATTTAACGGAAGGACCAATGTCACAATTTTTTTATAGTTTGGGGACCAATCCCACCAAAAAAATAGTTTGAGGACCAATGTCACCAAACTTTCATAGTTTGGGGACTATTTATACCAATTTGTCTATATATATATATATATATCACAGCTGCAGCAGCTGCTGCTCAGAGTTAAAGAGATGGTCCATGTGAATAAATTTGACTACTCATCCTAACCCTTCTTTTTCACCTCTCTGGCTATGGCCCTCCTCAGATTATATATGTTTCCCACAAAAAAAATGGTTGTAAGAGTGGATATATATATATATATATTACAAAATTATTCTTAGGTTTTTATTTTCTTCATCTTTTTCTTTTGTTCTTAATCATATAGTAAAGTACCAAATAATTTGGATATGCTAGTCAAAATAATTTTAAAATTGGAAAAAAAAATTAAATATACCAAATAAAGAGCAAATAACTTCTTTTTTATATGATTAATTAATATTGTGGAAAATTTCAGAAATAAACTTATTAACTAGACAAATAAATTGATATGAGTAAATTTATGATATACATTTTTCTCAATAAGAAAAATCAAATTATAAGAATATTAAGGAAGAAAATATCAATCAATACTTATTAATTTCTTAACACGGCAAGTAAAAAAAAATACAGGAAGAATGGGTAAATATCATATCGTCTAAATGGTTAAAACACATGTATGTTCATTTTTTATTATTTAATGATTAAGAAAAAAAAGATTAATGGAAAAAAAATTGAAGGAAATTTTTTTATCAAACATACAATAAATGACAAAAAAAAAAAGAAGCAAAAATGACTTAAAATTTGTCAATCTTTGTGTTCCCACATAAATGAGAATTGAATATACACATAACTAAGCAACTAAAAGTGGTGGTCAAAAGAAATAGACTTATAACTAATTATTATTATGAATATTTGTATGTCAACTACCTTCAATATCTTCATCACCTTCACTATCTCCATACCTAAATTATCTCCATTACTTTCACTATCTTCATACCTAATTACTTTCACTATCTCCATACCTAATTACTTTCACTATCTTCATACCTAATTATCTCCATTATTGTTATTATTTACATTATCTCTACTACCTCTTCATCCCTATAAATAGGGGTGAAATGTGTAGTTTTGTAAAGAGAAGAATACACAAGAAGATATATGAAATATACAATGATTTCTCTCTTCCTCTTCTTTTCATTTGATTTATATCTTACATTTTGTTCTATATTGCTTTTGTTAACAATAGTTTTATAACACGTTATCAGCACGAGTCTCTAACCAATTGAGACTAGAGGCTTTACTACCGAGTAAAGTGTTTTTGAAGTTTATTTGAAGAATAATAAGGTACGTTATTTACCATTATGGAAAATCTTACTAAACTTGAATTTGCAATCTCCGTCATCATCTTCATGATGATTTGAAAAGAGAATATCTTACCGTGAAAGATCCCCTTGTTTTGTGGGAAAATTTTGAAAGAAAGGTTCGACCACCGGAAGATGGTCGTCCTCCCTAAAACACGGTATAATTGGTTGCACCTGAAGTTGCAAGATCTTAAATCCAACAAAACAATGAATTGTTGATGAAAATCACGATACTTGACCAACGAGTTCTATACCATTCCCAGTGAATGATTTTATAACTCATGATCCCGAAGAGATCGGGTCGTGGGTTATAAGTATGATCATGGATATGTATTCGTGATAAATTTGGCCATTATAATCATAATTATCGGGATGATAATTCATGTGCTAAAAATGTTGATGACTACCCGAAGTGGCCAAAAGAATTAGAACATTATATTATATATTATATGTTTATGTAATATATTATCTTTTGTTATTTAATATTTTAGTTATCTTATATTTAATGTTTTTGTTTATAAATATTTTGCTATTATTATGATGGTCTTATGATTGCTTATTATTAACTCACAACCTGAAGTTTGTGAGATTATTTGCTTAATTCACAACCAGAAGTTTGTGAAATTATTTGCTTAATTCACAACCAAAAGTTTGTGAGATTATTTACATTGAATATTATTAACTCACAACCTGAAGTTTGTGAGATTACCAAATGGCTATGATCCCCTTTTATGGGTTGAATGATGACATTGAAAGTGTATGTCTAATTGACAGTGGAACTACACACACCATACTGAAATACGAGAAATATTTTTCTCATTTGAATGTGGGAGAAACAAGTGTTACCACAATAAATGGTAGTGTAAAACTTATTGAAGGCTCCGGAAGAGCTAATATAATATTACCGGAAGGAACTATGATTGCTATTGATAAAGCACTATTTTCCTCAAAGTCTCGAAGAAATCTATTGAGTTTTAAAGATATCCGACATAATGGATATCATATTGAGACTATGGAAGATAATGGTCATGAATATTTGGCTATTACGAAAATGACCTCCGATAATAAGCATTTGTTGGAAAAACTACCATCTTTATCCTCCGGCCTATATTATGCTAAAATTAATGACATTGAGGCGCATCATTTAGTAAACCAGAAGTTTACTAATCCCGTTACTTTTAAAATTTGGCATGATCGTTTGGGTCATCCGGGATCAATTATGATGCGAAAAATTATCGAGACAACGCATGGTCATCCTTTGAAGAATCAAAGGGTTTTGACTGCCGATAAGCTTTCATGTGATGCATGTTCCAAAGGGAAATTGATTATAAGGCCATCACCATTAAAGGTAGGAGCTGAAAGTCCTACATTTCTAGAACGGATTCATGGAGATATATGTGGACCAATTAGTCCACCTTGTGGGCAATTTCGATATTTTATGGTATTGATTGATGCATCGACCCGATGGTCGCATGTTTGTTTATTATCTACTCGCAACCTTGGCGTTTGCGAGATTACTTGCCCTAATAATTCGCTTGAGAGCGCAATTTCCTGATTATCCTATTAAACGAATCCGTCTAGATAATGCTTTGGTGAATTTTCTTCGCATGCATTTGATTCTTATTGCATGTCGATTGGCATAATTGTGGAACATCCCGTAGCTCATGTTCACACACGCGAATGGTCTAGCTGAATCATTTATCAAAAGGCTACGGTTAATTGCTAGACCATTATTGATGAAAACAAATCTCCCTACGAGCACTGGGACATGCTATTTTACATGCTGCAACACTTGTGCGTTTAAGGCCATCGAGTTATCATAAATTTTCTCCACTATAGTTGGCTTTTGGTTCGGAGCCTAATATTTCTTATTTGAGAATTTTTGGGTGTGTTGTATATGTTCCTATTGAACCAACCCAACGAACAAAAATGGGTCCTCAAAGAAGATTGGGGATATATGTTGGGTATGACTCCCCGTCTATTCTAAGGTATCTTGAACCTTTGACAGGGGACGTTTTTACAACAAGATTTGTTGATTGCCATTTTGATGAGAATTTGTTTCCCAAATTAGGGGAAGAGAATAAATGACATAAAATTGAACTTGCGTGGAGAACATCATTGAATCATTTAGATCCACGCACAAATGTGAGTGAACTGGAAGTTCAAAAGATAATTCATTTGCAACAAATTGCAAATCAACTGCCAGTCCTTTTTGCTGACTCCAAGGAGTCACTAAATCGCATATTCCAGCTATAGATGCGCCTATACGAATAGATGTTCTCAAGAACAAAAAGGTAAATCCTATAGTCTGTTGAATCAAAGGCACGCCAGAAGCGTGGCCGCCCCTTGGTTCTAAAAATAAAAATCCTCGAAAGAAAAGAGGATTAAATGATCCAGAAGATCATGATGAAAACCAAGGGACAACCGATGAAAAGATTCCAACTATAAATGATGAAGAGAATTCGAAATCTCTATTAATTATACAACTTCGAATAAAAGTTGGGATCGAAGTAAAATTTCTATTGATAATGCTCTTGCATATAATGTAGCCCTTGATATTGTCAAGGATAATGAGGATTTAGATCCTTCATCGGTTGAAGAATGTCGTCATAGAATTGATTGGCCTCAATGGAAAGATGCGATTCAATCGGAGTTAAATTCTCTTGCAAAGCGAGAAGTTTTTGGACCTGTAGTCCAAACGCCGGATGGTGTAAAACACCTTGGTTATAAATGGGTGTTTGTGCGAAAACGAAATGAGAATAATGAAGTCGTAAGATATAAAGCACGACTCGTCGCACAAGGCTTTTCACAAAAGCCGAGAATTGATTATGATCAAACTTATTCACCCAGTTATTGATGCTATTACACTCCGATATCTTATAAGTTTGGCGGTTCATGAAAAGGTGGATATGCGTCTAATGGATGTTGTTACAACTTATCTATATGGAAGCCTTGAAAAGGAAATTTATATGAAAATCCTTGAAGGATTAAAATTATCAAAGGCTTCTAATGACCCTCGTGAGAATTATTCTGGGAAAATTACGAAATCATTATATGGGCTTAAACAATGCGACGCATGTGGTACAATCGCCTTAGTGAATTCTTATTGAATTCGGGATATAAAAATAACCAAATCTGTCCATGCGTATTTATTAAGAAATCGATTTTGGTTTTGTGATTCTTGCTATATATGTTGACGATATTAATCTCATCGGAACTCCAGAGAGCTCCGAGAAGCTATAGATTGTTTGAAGCGAGAATTTGAAGTTAAAGATTTTGGGAAAACCAAGTTTTGTCTTGGGCTTCAAATTGAACATGTGAAAAATGGAATTTTTGTCCATCACCAACATGTACAACTAAGGTTTTGAAAAGATTTTTCATGGACAAAGCATATCCATTAAGTATTCCAATGGTCGTGAGGTCACCTGGATGTAAATAAAGATATTTTTAGACCTCGAGAAAATGATGAAGAACTACTTGGTCCGGAAGTACCATATTTAAGTGCTATTGGTGCATTAATGTATCTAGCAAATAGCACTCGACCCGATATAGCATTTGCTATAAATCTATTGGCAAGATTTAGTTCTTCACCAACACGACGACATTGGAATGGTGTTAAACATGTCCTTAGATACCTCCAAGGAACTATTGACCTCGGATTATTTTATTCAAATAAAAATGATCCAATATTAATTGGGTACGCGGATGCCGGTTATCTTTCCGATCCGCATAAGGCACGTTCTCAAACTGGCTATTTATTTACATATGACAATACTGCTATATCATGGCGCTCTACAAAACAAACTATAGCAAGGAACTTCTTCTAATCATGTCGAGATAATAGCCATTCATGAAGCAAGTCGAGAATGTGTATGGTTGAGGTCAATAATACATTATATTAGAGAGAGTTGTGGTTTATCTCCCGGAAGTGAGATTCCAACTCCTCTATATGAAGATAATGCAGCTTGTATAGCTCAATTGAAAGGAGGGTATATCAAATGAGATATGACAAAACACATTTCACCCAAATTTTTCTTTACTCATGAACTTCAAAAGAATGGTGATATTGATGTACTTCAAATTCGGTCATGTGATAATCTTGCAGTTATTCACCGAGGCTCTTCCGATTGCAACCTTTGAGAAATTGAGATATAAAATTGGTTTGCGTCGATTCAAAGATTTCAAGAGTTCATCTCAACAGGGGGAGTGTTGAGATTAATACCCGTCGATGTATAGATTCTTCATATTCCTCGAGAATGACCAATGAAGGAGGTGTAATTTCAGGAATTACGGTTTCTCCCTGCGCATTGGACGAAATTATTACTACAATTGAACAGAAGTTCGGAATGTTTCTCTACCAACAGTACTTATGCAAAAGTAAAATCTTCCTTAAAACATAAGATTCTTCTTGTGGAAGACAATAAAATCAATGTGATGGTAACGAAATCGATGATGAAGAAGTTGGATCACGACATAGAAGTCGTAAATAATGGAGTTGAAGTTGTGCGTACATAAAAGAATATTGTACTTTTTTTCCCTTAATCAGAATTTTTTCCCACTTGGTTTTTATTTGATAAGGTTTTTAACGAGACATATTCTTTATGTAATGGACATCCAAAGAGAAGTGAACCCCGAAGATGCATCACATTGAATGAAAGTGATAAGGTTTTAATGAGACATATTTATTGTACAATGGACATACAAAAAAGGGGGAGTATTATGAATATTTGTATGTCAACTACCTTCAATATCTTCATCACCTTCACTATCTTCATACCTAAATTATCTCCATTACTTTCACTATCTTCATACCTAATTACTTTCACTATCTCCATACCTAATTACTTTCACTATCTTCATACCTAATTATCTCCATTATTGTTATTATTTACATTATCTCTACTACCTCTTCATCCCTATAAATAGGGGTGAAATGTGTAGTTTTGTAAAGAGAAGAATACACAAGAAGATATATGAAATATACAATGATTTCTCTCTTCCTCTTCTTTTCATTTGATTTATATCTTACATTTTGTTCTATATTGCTTTTGTTAACAATAGTTTTATAACAATTATAATGAATTACATGTTTTTCCAATCTATCACTAGAAAAGTCTTTTCACACTCCAGATTTTACATACTTCAATTGTATATCACGATTTTAAAATATGTTATTGATTAAAAAGTTTTAAATTCTTACTTTCTTTTGTTAATTTTTTTATGTTTGATAGTCACTTGGGTCGCAACTAAATCGGACTCGAGTCATATTAGACCCCTATTAGTGGGAAAGCTCTCCCTGCACATGTCTCTCCAAATGAGAGGTTCAAACTTGAAACCTTATGTAAGAGAAACCAAACTCCTTCTATTTGAACCAACATAAATTGATGTTTACGTAACTAATAACCACTAGATAATTTTTAGCTGATAAAAAAGAGTATAACAATTGCGTTCATTTTGTCCTAATAAACTACTCTCTCTCTCTCTCTCTCTCTCTCTCTCTCTATATATATATATATATATATATATATATATATATTATATGCAATGGACATTAATCATGATCATTACTTCCCATAGATCAATGTTCTGGACCATCATACACATGTATACATCATGTGTGTTGTCTTGCTTGCCTGGCATTCTAGGAAACACTTGCTTTGCCAAATTACATGCTTTTAGGTATTTGGAACTGTTGTTTTTGGGTAGTGAATTTAATGATGTTTGAACTATATATATATATATATATATATATATATATATATATATATATGTACATACATACATTCTAGTTGGCTAAATTTAATTTATTCGGCTCTTCTCCATGTGACCAACTTTGGCCTCACAATCCAAGTTGGCTAAGAAACTTTGGTTTAATTAGGTCTATTTCTTTTGTCTAACTACTAATACATAACATCACATCCTTAGCAGCGGCGGACCCCCCTTCTCCTCCCCTCTTCTCTTCTTCTTCTCCTCCCTTCTTTTCTTCTGCCAGTCGTCACCCCTCTTTCTCCCTGGCCAAGGGAGAAGTTTAGCTTTGGCTAAAACTTTTCCTTTGGTCGGAATAACTTTATTTACTGTTTTTGTGAATTTCTTTGTTTTTTTAATTTTTTTTTCCATCTATTTCTTTGATTATTGCTATCTTTTTAATGTCATATACTTAGTCTCCTACTGATATTTAAATATCAATTTTTTTTTCTTCCGTTAGAAGAAAAAAATTTTTAAACCCGGACTAGATCCGGGTCATTTGTTTGTATTCATATTTGGTTTTTTTTTAGGTATTCTATAAAATCTTTAATGCGCCCAGGATGGATTAGACTACTGTTGAAAAAAGAAGACAGAATCGAACTCTCTTCGTAAATGAGGTTTGAAATTGACAGTATGAAGACCCTAGATTTAGAAAAAAACATCTATTGTTTTTCTTTTTTATGTATTTCGAATTTATTTTCGACTTTCTCCGACTCACCTAAATTTTTTAGGGTTGAATTTACTCTCTGCACCATTTAATTTTAAATTAATACTTTGTATTTACGTGAATAATTTTAATCATTCACTTTTCTAATATTTTTATTTTAATAAATATTTCACTAATTAAAAAAAAAAACATCACATCCTTAATAAAAACAAATTTGAAAAAAGTACAATATCCTTTAATTTTTAATAGATACTAGTTCGAAAGTATTAATTATAGAAATATTTTTTTAAACATGATGTGATAGGTGAAACACATCTCAATATCTCGTAAAAATAAAACAAAAAAAGAACCAAAGTGTTAGAGTGAGGAATCAATGAATAATTTTACCGCGTCTTTAATACTTATAACATTTAGAATGCACATTTTTATTAACATTTCTTAAAATTGTGGTCTATATATAATATATATAACAAACATATTTTTTTATTATAATTATTTTTAGAACTTTTTCCTATTAAGTAAGAAAAGTTCTCCGCAACACCTGTTTCTTCCTTTAATTGTTTGCACCAGAAAACCGGGAGAGATAGTGTGGTGAAACTAGAAGTAGAGATGGAATTAAATACCTTACACAAAAGTTCCATTTAAATCAAATGAAATATAAATAAAATTAATAATTAATATCAAATAAAAGCCATTAAATGCTGCATCACCAAGAGATTACATTAAGTTTTTTTACTCTCCAGTGACCATGATAACAACAAGAACCACCACAACAACAAATATAAAAACTAATAAAAGTTAGTACAAAATTAGTACATATAAATTCTATATCTATAATATGTGAGTAAGGGTTAAATATATAAATGGATGTTCATCTGTAAGACTTGAGAATAGAACCACAGAAAGTACATATAATGGCTCTCCAAGTCTTCCAGTAAAAAGGTACGTGACAGAACCTTGTGGCCGTCTTCATATCGGCTACATGAGCTCCTCCGCCGCACCGAGAACATATTCCGGCTGCCGGTTTGCTCTTCCTCACCTTCCTTGTTTGATCCACCAGAAAACAGAAGCAGACCATCGTTTCCAGAGATTTTTTCCTTTTTTTTCTGTAGATAGAGAGAGAGAGAGAGAGAGAAATAATTGTTGTGAGGGTTTTGTTTTGTGTGCTGAGGGAGCTGTGGGGTTAGACTAATTTATAGGCATCAGGGTGGGTGGGGAAATGAGAGACTATTCTTTGAACTTTTTTGACTTTTTCTATTATAATTTTTTTTTTTTTTTTTTTTTTTTTAAGCCTATTATAATTTATATGTATGTATATATATAAATATTATGTAAAAATATAAAAATTATATATTTTTTTATATGAAATTCTAGTTCAGTTGCCTATTCGTTAGTATTTAGTAACAGTTTTATATATAATTTTTTGAGATTATAAATTTGAGATATAATGGATTAAAAAATATTTAATATATATGTATGTATATATTTCCCATACTAAATGTATACGTATCTTAATATGTAGAAATAAAGAAATTCAATTCTAAATAAATAAATAGAAAATGTGCATGGTCCTTTGAGATTCAATTTTAATCCATATTCAAACTAATTTTTTAATTGGTTGTCGTAATTAAATTCTAATCATAAATTTTAAATAGTTACATATATAAGTACGAATTTATTTGACCATACAATTCTGTTTAAATCATGATAGTTTCTTACCAACTCACTTACGTCTTTATGCTTTATTATTATTTGGTTATTCATGTGTAATGAATCATAAGTAGAAAAAAAACGTATTAATAAGAATGTGTAATTTAATTATTATCGTCTATCTATTATTGATAAACAATATATTCAAGCCACGATTATAATAAATGTTTATGAAAATAATTCGAGCTAATATTTCAACACAAAAGAATAATAATAATAATTAAAAAAAAAAGTCTACGGTTCATATTAAAAAAATTTCAAAGAAATATTATTAATTTAAAAACATAAATATAGTTTTTGGAGATTTTGATAAAATATATATATATACACATATATATATATATATATATATTAAAACCAATACTGCTAGTAGAGGTGGTACTAAAATGTACAAACTGTCTTTAATAAGGCAACAAATGATGCCCATAACCATGAGATCGTAACCGTCAACGTGTAACGCGTAGTAGCCGTTCACGTGTACGCAATTAATTTGACAGGGGGAATACTGGTTGTTAGTTGGAAAGGAAGGGTTCATGAGTGGTACCGGCCAATTCATAATTTGTCTTCCAAGGATAGGATCGTCATAAATATTATCCTTCTTTTGCAAACTCAATATTCCTTTAATAATTTATTAATCCTTTTAAAAAAAAGAAATTATTCAAAATTTTTAATTTAGTTTTTTTATTGTTAATTTATAGTCCTAATTGTTCGAACTAATTCAAATTCAATCTAATTGTTCACCTTATCTCACCTCACACGTAATGCTTTCGAAACCATCACAGTTTTAACTTACCGAGATTTGGCTCATGTTAGGTATGTAGAGTCCAAGTCTAAGTCCAACTTTTATTCGGGAGAAGACCTCACTCTAGACTTTCCAAATTTGGTATGTGTTGTGTCTATAGTGTCCAACTCTTATTTAGGAGAAAGTCTCATTCTATATTTTTTACGTCATATACTATTTGCAATGCATTTTCTCATTGTGTCAAACCAAGAGTTTCACATTTTCATCACTTTTTGACGATCATAATAAATGTTAACTTTGTGAATTCGTGTAATTCACAATGTGTGTTCCTATTATATTATAAAATTAAAGATTTAACATGTATTTTAATTCGAAAGATTAAAAAATTCTTTAATTTTATTTTATTAAATAAATACTAATTACACGAATATAAAGAGAAAAAGTCAATAAATGTGAATAACTAATGCTACAATGGTTAAATATATGCATTTTTTTTAATATGTATATATCTATAGCTTGTGACATTCTGTAGTTGTTATGACCCGAATCATAACCTATTGATTATAAAAATAAGAGTGTTAACCAATTGAGTTACACTTTGTTGTGTTAGAAATCGAGACCTAAATTTTGTTTGGATAGATCAAAAAAATTTGGGATGTGACTTGTTTGATGAAAATTTATTTTGAGAGAAAAATTGCGGTTCTATAGTGGTAACAAAACCGTTTTCAATTCGTTTATATAAGTGCATTTTAGAATTTCATTTTTTCGTCTTCATCCATAATTTCGTACTTTTTTTTTTTTTTTTTTTTTTAAAATTTTGATTAGAATGAAATGTTTATCCTATTTGTGAATTTTGGTATATATGGTATATAATGTTTCCGGCAAATTGGCCAAAAAAGTCTCTTACATTATAATTTTTTTGTGATTTCATCCCTCTTTTTTTTTTGGAAAATTTCATCCCTTATATTATAAATTTTGGCCAATTTCATCATTTCCGTTAATTTTTTTTTGGTCAACAGTTAGTCAACTGTTATATAAAAAAAAATTATTTTTTCAGGACAAAAATGTCATTTCACCTTTTAAAAAAAAAAAAAAAAAAAAACCCCCACCCCCAACTCGGTGATGACGTTTTTACAACTTGGTAGGTCTTGGGCTTTAAGGGGGTTAAGTTGCGCCAGGTTCTGGCTCTGGCTCGAGGACATTAGGCCATTTCGATCCCGTGGGCAACCTGAATGTATTTTCGCAAGTGACTATGTCCTGGGCACGCTTCCACGATCCAAGATATGTCTGCAAATATGCAAAATCAAAACCAATTGCAAAATAATTATTGCTACCTCCGAAAACCGTTTCTAGTAAAAAAAAAAAAAAAAAAAAAAATAATAATAATAATAATTAAAAACCGGCCAGGCATATCAATCTCGGGCACAACTCGGACACCGTGCTCCATTCCAAATTCCACTATCCTCTTTACGTCATCCGGCGAGTACATCATATCCTCGCCGTAGGAACCTTTTCCGAGCAAGTTCAGGGTTCGGAAGGCAAAACCAAAGGAAACGAATGTGAATCCGTAATGTGCCAGTGGAATACATTCAATTTATTCATACTCAATGCCTTAATCAATCTCAACAAATCTTCAACCTGGATAATAGTTTCTTCCCGTATCCAAGATCACTCCTCTGGTGCCGTGCAACACGGCTCATCACGTATGTACAAACCCCGACGCCACTCTCGCTACGCATGCCGGGGCCTTGCCTTGCCGCATTGCCGTATAATTAATTATAAGGCGCAAACGTTTCTAGCCCGCGGATTGCTCCCCAAACGGTTTCCGCCTTTAGTAAGACGGCGGTCGTTGACGACGGGATACCGAGGGCGTACGATTCCCCCAAGTTGGGATTTTTTTTTTTTTTTTAAACGGTGAAATGACATTTTTTCCCTGAAAAAATAATTTTTTTTAATATAACAGTTGACTAACTGTTGACAAAAAAAAATTAACGGAAATGATGAAATTGGCCAAAATTTATAATATAAGGGATGAAATTTTTCAAAAAAAAAAATATGGATGAAATCGCAAAAAAATTATAATGTAAAGGCCTTTTTGGCCAATTTGCCAATGTTTCTACATAAAATTTGTGTATCTATTTGTTTCTTTATTTTTCAATTGGAAACCACTCACCACTTTGGGTCAAACGACCAAATTCTAGCTCAAAAATAGGCGCTTTCTTAAATTTCAAGTAACAAACACAACATTCACCAAAAAAAAAAAAAAAAAAAAAAATCCACCACTTTGGGTCAGACGACCAAATTCTAGCTCAAAAATAGGCGCTTTCTTAAATTTCAAGTAGTTAAACACAACATTCACCAAAAAAAAAAAAAAAAAAAAAAGTTAAACACAACTCCGCTCAGTTATTTTCCTCCATGAATGATTCATTCATGAAGCAATTCTTGAAGCGTCATTGCAGCTCCTTTTGTATCCCAACATCCGAACCCATCAAGAATCCACATTCTTCACACTCACAAATTATTCAGCTGTGTAGATCGGGCTTGATTTCCGACGCTATTCGTCTCCTAAACTCCTCATCAGATAGTTCAACCAAATTGAATACTGAATCATCCAAAGCCGCATTACTGTATGCTACTCTAATTCAAGCATGCACCAAAACACATTCTTTCGGACAAGGTCTTCAGTTTCATGCCCATGTCATAAAAACGGGTTTTGAATTTGATCGTTTTGTTGGCAATAGTCTCCTGGCTTTATACTTCAAACTGTGTCGTAACTTTTGGGACACACGGAAAGTGTTTGATGGATTGTCTTATAAAGATGTTGTGTCTTGGAGTTCGATGATTTCGGGGTATGTTCAAGTTAAAAAGCCTCAGCTTTCGATTGATTTGTACACGAAAATGGTGGGTTTAGGTGTTGAACCAAATGGGTTCACTTTGTCTGCTGTTATAAAGGCGTGTTCAGAGCTTGGGGAGCTCAGATTGGGTAAATGCTTTCATGGGATTGTAATGAAGTGTGGATTTGAATTTAATCATGTAATTTCAAGTGCATTGATTGATATGTACGGGAGGAATTATGAATATGGTGATTCACGAAAACTGTTTGATGAATTGCTTGAACCAGACTCTATTTGTTGGACTTCTGTTATTTCAGCATACACAAGGAACGATTTGTATGGGGAAGCACTTGAATTTTTCTATCAGATGTATAGAAATAGTGGGCTTCTTCCAGACTTGTATACATTTGGGAGCCTTTTGGCTGCCTTAGCAAATTTAGGTTGGTTGAGGCTGGGAAAGCAAGTTCATGCTAAGATTGTTAGTAGTGGGTATGGTAGTAATGTGTTTGTTGAGAGTAGCTTGCTAGATATGTATGCAAAGTGTGGATTCGTTAAGGAATCTCAAATGGTTTTCGATAGAATGGAAGAGAAGAATGCAGTTTCGTGGTGTGCATTGCTTGGTGGATATTGTCAAAAGGGAAACTATGAGACAGTAATTGACCTTTTCAGGAAAATGGAAGAAATTGATCTTTATAGTTTTGGAACTGTTCTTCGTGCTTGTGCAGGTTTGGCTGCAGTCCAGCCTGGTAAGCAAGTTCACTGCCAATATTTGAGAAGGGGTGGTTGGAAAGATGTTATTGTAGAATCTGCTTTAGTTGATTTGTATGCAAAATGTGGCTGTGTTGATTTTGCTTATAGGCTTTTTATGCAGATGTCTGTTAAAAATTTGATAACTTGGAACGCCATGATTTCTGGATTTGCTCAGAATGGTAGAGGAACAGAAGCTATTAGAATTTTTGATGAGATGAATAAATGTGGAGTGAAGCCTGATTCTATTAGCTTTCTTGGAGTTCTATTTGCAAGTAGCCACAGTGGTTTGATAGATCAAGGTAGGAAATATTTTGCCTTGATGACTGGAGATTATGGGATCAAAGCTTCAATAGAACATTACAGTTGCATGGCTGATCTTTTAGGCAGGGCTGGTGAAATAGAAGAAGGTGAAAGCTTAATAAATAGTTCAGAATTTTGTAATGATTCATCTCTTTGGGCAGCCCTTCTTGGTTCTTGTACAACAGGTACAAATCCTATTGTTGCAGAACGCATTGCCAAAAAAATGATGGAATTGAAACCGGATTATCATCTAAGTTATGTTCTCCTAGCTAATGTTTACAGAGAAGTAGGCCGTTGGCATGATGCTCTTGAAATAAGAAGACAAATGCAGAATAGGAATATCAAGAAAATGCCTGGGAGTAGCTGGATTGAAACTTGTACCAGCAATAATTTGTCACCTTGTACTAATACAGAAATTCTTGCAAGAGATTTCATTTTCTTGAACTAGATACCTTTTATGTTCATAGTTCTACAATCAGAATCCAAATTCTTGAGTTTATATATATATCTTCTAGCAAAAAGGCTATATTTACAGTTGGAACTTACATGCTTAGTCTATAGATATATCAGTGAGCTCTTCTGAAGATGTTTCAGCATCTGAGAAAGTTTCATCCAGGAGATCCTCAGTTTCAGAATCTGAAAACTCCTCATCCTCAGTTTCAGAATCTGAAAACTCTTCTTCATCAAAACTAAATCTCATCTCTTGATCTACTAATTCACAGAGATCATACCTGTTGACATTTCTATAGGCATCTATAACAGCATTATATAGTGATTCATTGGGCTCAATTATTCTATGTTTCAATTGGCCATAAATCCTGTTTATGCCTTCAATGATTCCAGCTTTTCCATAACAACTCACAAGATGAATGAAAGTGACAATGTCAGGTTCTACTCCAGCATCTTTCATTCTCATGAAAATGTTCAAAGCTTCATCAATTTTCCCCGAAGCACCATACGCGTATATTGCAGTGTTATATATAAAAGAACTTGGACTCATCTCTGTATTCATGAGGATATCACAAGATTCAAGTGCCAATGTGTGTAATCCAAGTACAGAGAAAACAGATGTTATCACAGCTTGTCCTGAGGAAGGTGTTCCTTCCTGATAAGATGACTCAAGCTGTGTCACTGCTTCAGTGGGAAAACCTCCCTTCTTCAGAACAATAAATAATACCTTGAATGTCCCTCGATCAGGCAAAATTTTTCGATCAATCATTTCCTGCAATAATTCAACACATGCAACGAGCTGGCCATACGTGGCATAACAAGACATCACTTTGTCATATGTAGAACAATCCTTCAAAAAACCTGAAGTTTTCAGTTCTGTGGCAACAGAAAGGGCTTCATCAAGCATCCCCATGTTCTTGTACACATAAATCATGGTGACAAAAGATACTCCATCAGCCCGACCTTTCTGTTTCAGACTATCAAATACCAACTCTGCTTCAGATACCATTCCCAATTCTGCATATAGATTGAGCATGCTATTGGATGCCACTATATCAGGACCCCCCTCGAATTGCTTCATCTTTTCATACATTAAGTTTGCTCCAGTAACAGATCCAAGCTTAGTGTAAGCCTTGATCATCGAAGTCAAAATTATTTGATTAACAGGAATACCCAAACGTTCCATCTCATGGAAATAGTGAACAGCTTCATCAAAATTTCCAGCTTCTGCAAATCCATTTATCAAAGATCCATAAACAACTTCATTTGGTTTTACACCTGCTTTTGACATTTCTTGAAGGATATCAGTTGCATCAGAAAGCCTCTCCGTACGGGAATAATTTGCAATTACTGCAGAGAATGATTGACATGCTGGTCTGAGTCCTACTTCTTGCATTTCAGCTAATAAGTCCATTGCTCTGTCTCCTAAATCATTACTTCCGGCAAACATTTGAATAAGAGAATTGTAAGTACATTCATCAGGCCATGTACCATGATTTTTCATGTTCTGAAACACTGAAAAGGCCTCATCATAGTGCCCTGCTTTGCCATAAGCCTTGATCATAACATTGTACTCCGCAACTTCTTTTTTCTGTCTAAATACATCTCTGTCGCTGAGAAAAACAGACTCGGCTTCAACCCATAGTCCCTTGTCTGCATACAAGTCTATGACAGCAGCATATGTCTTTGACGATAACTTACCAGTCGATTGACACTTCTTAAACAACACATTTGCCTGTTCATTCAATCCTTCATTGACATACATCTTCATAACAACAGGTAGAGAGTGCTCATCAAAATGCATACCTGATTTCTCCAATTCTTCAATTATGGCATCCACCTCTTGAACCATATTTCTCTCTGATAGTAAACGAAGAATAGCTCTACGAGTTACCTCATCAGGAAAAAGACCAACCTCCCTTATCTTCCTATAACACTGAAGAGCAGCATCTATGTTTCCTGCATTAGCATAAAGAGATAAGAAGATATTGTAGGTCTTCGTGTCGGGATTGATTCTTCTCTCCTCCATCTTATCAAGCAACAATTCAGCTTCAGACAAATGACCATGACTTCCACATATGAAGATCATAGTGTTGAAAGTAAAAGTATCCAAAGCAACCCCAGAACTTAACATGTCAGCAAACACATCTGCAGCATCCTTCAAACGCCCTGCCTTTCCATACAAATCAATTAAAGTATTATAAGTAGTTGTTAGACAGGGTTTCCTAGGACAGGTTCCTCCCTCTGTTGAATTCCAACCGGGAGACGAATTATTCTTACTACCTGTCCTGAAAAGCTCAGTCAACAAAAATTGCTTCAAACTAATAGGCTCTGTTCCTGTATTAGATTTCATGTCATCCATTGAATCAAGAGAAAAATCATCCAATTCAATTCTCCCTGCACACCAGTCCTTATAAAATTTATCGGCTCTGTCATATTCCCCAACATCCTTTAAAACCTTCAAAACTGTACTCATGGTGACTTCATCGGGGAAAATTCCATTTAACTTCATATGCTTAATCCACAAAAGCGACTCCTTTACTAACCCTGCTTTGCCATACACATCAACAAGCATACTGTATGTATTATTCGTTGGCCGAACGCCTCTTTTTGCCATGTCAATCCAACAAAGCCTCAACTGATCCCATTTTTTTGCCCTACCCAGTGCCCGGAGCACAACATTGTAGTGAATTACATTAGGAATATACTCTTCCTGTGACTTAACCCACTCAAACACCCTGAGAACCTTCTCCCAACTGCGTTGCTCTTTAAGGATCACAGTAAGTTCCTTAGGATTAAGCTTCCCATAATGCAATTCAAGTGTTTTCTCAACATCATTTTCAGTCTCTAATGACCGTAAAATCGAGGGCAAAATCCCTCCATAGTTCTTCTTCTTTTTACCATTACTTACATTTCTAGAAGAAAAAGATACATTCTTTGCAGAACACCGAAGTTTAAACCCCATAAAGCTCCCATTTTCTTCAAAATATTGCTTACGGGTACTCGGTATTTTCACAGTTCTACAAAAACTCAGTAGCCTTGTTTGTGAAACACAATTCAATCGGAAGTTTTGTTTTTTTCCCACAAAAGGGTTCGTGTCTGAATTAAACCCTAGAAAAACCCTGGGGTGGGAGGTTTGAAACTTACATGGGGAAGCAAAAATGGAGCTCGGAAATGGGTTTTGAAGATTTTCATGGCGTCCAGCAACAGGTGCAAGCTCTCTGAAATAGCAAGACTGAATCATTGCCGTATTCATTACTGATTCTGCGACCACCCTTTGTTTCTTGAGCAGCCTATGTCAGTTTTTACGAACTTTATCATTTGTTTGTAAAACATGTCATTTTTGTCGAAAATGGTTATCTCCCTTCACATTTGTTTTTTCCTTTTTTTTTTGAAAAATTTATATTTTAGTCCTATAACTATTTTATAATTCCAAAAATAGTCAAAATCTTTTTATAAATTTAACTAAAATAACTAAATTAGTAAAAGAATCAAAATATTAGTCTTTTTTTTTTTTTTAATCACAAAAAGAATTACTCAAAAATCTTTAAGAAGTAATTATTTCTTAAGAAATCAAAATCCATTAAAAAAAAAAAAAAAAAAGAAGCAAATAAATCTATTGAATGAATTCCAGCAAACAAAACCATCCTGCAGCTCCAAAATTACCCAAAAAAAGTGCAAATTAGAAATGGGCAAAAACCAAAGCAATTCACTCATGCTATATATGCTAACTTAGCAACTAGTTTAAAAAAGAACAAAATCTGTATAACAACTATTGGTATGTATATGTATTAGCATATGCTGACACCAGACACAGCTCAAACAGTTCCAGGAACTCCTGTAAGAAAACCACCACCATGGAACATTCTTCCCACTAACGTTGTAAAATCATGATCCAGGTGAAAAAAATACCACTTGCAAAAGAATGGCAACCAAGGTTATTAGGGTGGAGTGGGGATATATATATATATAATATCTACTCTGTAAGGAAATGGTAATCAAATAATCAAGAAATACGTCGGAGTTGAAGGAAACAGTCAGGAGGAGGAGAAGCAGCAGTACTTCCTAGTTAGTTAACACGCGTCACAACGCTGACATCATAGTTGTTCTTGCAGCCTCCCTCCTCATCTCTGCAGCTTTGCCGCTGCCTCGGAAGTACATGTAAACTTGCTGCATGGAATTGCACAGTAAAGTAATCAATGGTGATCAAATAAGACCAACAGAGAGATTGAGAAATAAGACCAACAGGATGAAAAGGCTACTAACCTGAATAACCCATATGCTCACCAATGACTCAATTGCGAAAAATGAAAATCCAATGAAATAGAATATCTACAATTAAATCTCAAAGTGAAAATCTTTTCCTGAATTTCTTCTCTCTTCAAAATGAAGCGGTTATAACTACATAGTTAGTGAATAGTATGCATCCAAAATTAAACAGAGTATCAGTAGCCACAGCCAAAACATACTTACCCCAACCATTGCATTCGAACCTAAGAGATCAATAGCAGGCAATATTCCACTGGGAAAGAAACAAGCATCCAAGTGTAAGTAATAGAATAAAAGGTAACAGTTAATTCAGACAAGCATGATTGATGGATGCATCCCTGACTCTTTCTCCTCCATCTGCCCATGTAAGCAGCAACATGACTACAAATGAAATACATGACATGCAAATACTTACGTCAAAGATTTCCCCTTGAAAAATATTGGCGGTGCAACAGCTGCAATGATGCAGAAGCCAATATGAACCTGAAGGCCAGGAAAAGAAAATGGAATGTGGACGTTATGACACTTCACAATTTCAACTCTAGAAGGAACATTTGGTTTTTAAATTAAAATTTATACCAGGTAACACAAGAAAAACCACCCAAACTTCAGAGCACTATCAGTCCTACATAGAGAGAAACAATATATGCAGGGTATTATCAGCAGATAAAAAAAGGAAGGTGAAAAGAATAAATAGCAAATAATGAACATGAGGCAACATCTATAGAACTCTGATTTAAGTAACTGGATCAAGCCAATGTGCCCCCTTTAGGAAGCCTCAGCGTAAGCAACAAGAGTTCAACTAATGTGTTTTTTGGCTTGACCAGAGCACTTTGGATTTTAAACAAACTTCTGACAGGGAACATTTAAAACAAAGGTGCCTCACATACCTCATTGCACGGTAGAGAGGACGATACCAAACCACATAGGCTCCTGGAACACCAGATATGAAGTAGATAATAGAAAGAAACCAGATTGTTGGACCTACAAGATAGAGCAGTTAAAAGAAGTGTTTAAAGTGTAATAACATTAAGATCCGAAATCAGAAAATGGAAAATTTTCACCAACCTTCGCCTTTGATCCAAGCTAAGGTAACTGCCACTATATTCCAAAGAAGGCATACAAACAAACCTGCAAGTAACAAATTCTAACAACTGATGAAGTGTGTAATGACTTCTAGACCTATTTTTTCAGCTAAAAATGGACAAAGAACATACTCGAAACTGAAACAGAATTAACAGAATTGGTAGAAGTAGCTCAAAATGACAGATTAATAATTATTATCACTGATCAGTCCTCATCGCTTATGCCAAGTACTTGAAGTCTTCATGTTGTTTCTAACAGGCCAGAATCAAACTTATAATGATTTGCCAATTTTTCTAATCCTCTTCTATCAATCAGTCCTTGCATAAGTTGAGACCCTTTTAGGCGTTGGGCAAACAATGAACAGGAATTATATGGTCTATTAGCAGGATCAGCAAGACATGCTCAATTATTCCTGACTCATATTACTATCACAACAATCATGAATCATTTCTTTTCTATCCATCTACTATATATACACATGAGTGTGCAATGTCTGTAGCTTGTTATACTTGCCTATGCAAGCAAAAAAGGGGAAAAGAAACTCCTATAGTAGTATGATATTTTTTAACAGTGTCTTGGCTAATGTAGCAAAATAACTGCAATCTGTGGGCATCCCTCAAGACATCATAATTCTAATATTTCAGGGATGAATTTGGCAAAAGAAATGGAAAGAAGGCAAGACATTGACATAGATATCCAAAATATTGCAGTTTCCAAATGTGTTAATATGCTCAAAGGCATAGACAAACTTATATCAAGTTTAAATCAGCTCCCCCACCACTCGGCCTCCCTCTCCCCCAAAATAAATAAACAAATAAGGGGACATGTCGAACAGATAGCATCGGTAGGAAGCCTAAATTTTGCTATAATTCTCATACCTAATAATGTGGTGAATGCAACATATTGGATCCTCTGCAGGTGAATAGGAATTTCAGTTGCAATGTCATGGTGAATTATTGGGAAAAATGGTGGCCAATTCTTCTCTTCAATAACAATTCCAGCTGCAAGAAGAAAAATAAGTGAAACTACTATCTAACAAGAAAATCACTGTTTACCAAATGTAGAAAAACATACTATAAGAATACCTCGAGCAATTGCATCTTCCTTCCTCTTCAGTTCCTATACAGAACAAAAAATCTGATTTACCTTTTATTGTAATGTTTGCACAAAGGCATTTTACCTCAGATTTCAGAAACACCTTCTTGTGATCTATATAAAAATTTTACTTGACATTCCAAATTACTAATCATCATACAGATAGCAAAATATAGATCCAAACACTCAAGCACATGAATAATATAAACTAATAATGGTAATAAATATTAGTTCATCTATATAAACTACAGAATCTAATTCTGAAATTGGCAGGAAATAATGCTCTAGAACATCCTTAATAACTAAATAAAGAAAGTAATTGATGCACATATGTCTCTTGCTTTTGAAGGACCCAAAAGCACCTGAGAATCCCCCAGGTTAAAGCGGAGAAATCTTATTGATACAAGGATCACACAACCTTCAAAAGGTTTGTAAATTGTCCTTCCAATTGCCACTTGCCATGTACCATCCTTGGAAAATTATACTCTATGAGCAACCCCAAGTGTTCTTTAAAGGAACTGATGTACAAAAGTAGATTCATCATGATAAAAATAATGCCTCTCTTTGCTAAGCTAACATACACAGTTAAGTTCAACAAAAATTCAAAATTCAGATACATTGCTAATCTTCTCAAGTAACATTCTGATACCATCATCCATATTATCATACCTGCTCCCTTTTCTTCAATTCTGCTTCTCTAGCTTGGAGTTCCTTCTCTCTTTTCTTCAGATCCTAAATTTGGAGACTAGAAGATCAACCCAAATGTTCAAACACAGGAAAACTTAATTGAAAAAGAAATGAAAGTAAATCATGCACCTTGCCACTATCAAGTGGAATATCAACTGTTGCACCACGATCATAATCAGCTGGTTCATGAGGGAGGGGAGAAAGCCCCGAATTTGCTGGAGCAACACTTCCTGGATTCTGAGAACCTCGGCAAGAAAGTAACACATAAATGGACACATAGATTACAGTTTTTCTAACAATGGTTAACAAACAAGAAACGAGTTACTTTCGGTGTCAATAAAAAAGGGTTAGACTTAAGGCAGAAGCCCAAAGTCGCTAATATATACTGGGGGTCTAGAACAAAAATAACATAAAATAAATAAACTCAAGAATATAGTTTGTCTAATTATTCCATTATTACCACTCTTGTCACTCTCAATATGTTCTCTCACTTAATCTAGTTATTCTAGATTATGCATCTTTTCTTTCTGTAAGACTTATCATATGCCCAAGCAATTCACTTCATTCAGTCACCATTTATTTGCATAGCTCTTTATTTACAGCTATATTCAATGATTACTGAGGCTGGACCAGGCTAACTTCCATTAGTAAATGAAAATCTTAGTCAATGGCAATAACCCTGTGAGCCGGGGAGAAAAATGGATCTTCCAGATCTTATATTATACTTCTCCCATCATTCCACACCATAGTTCACTCTGTACTGGATTTTGTAATTGATGCCAAGCCATTTTAGTTTTTGATAATTATCAGGAGTTAATTTCCTTTTTCCATTTATTTTTCTACAAGACCCAGTATAAGAAATGTATCAACAAGAATGGATATTAGAGTTTAGACTTTTCTGGAGGTCCATGATTTTAAAACGTGCCAGTCACTAGAGACTTTAAACCATCTAATATATTCTCTTTTTAAGGTTCAAATAAATGCACCGATTGTGTTATACATCTTGTAAAGGTTCCCATTTAGCTGCATTAATACAAACAAAGGTATTATCCTGACCTCTTGCACTCTCAAGTCACGTAGATCAACTAGTATTGGATGATCACAACAAGGACATTAAGAGAACCAAGAAGATTGAGAAATAGGAATATTCAACTCAACTCAATGGCCAAAAAAGCTGCTATGCCCGCTTTAAGTCTAAAAGAGGGGCAGCTAACCACAAAAACTAAATTCCAGTAAAATTCTGCACACATGTTAAGGTAGCCTAGATCATTGCCCACAACATTACCCACAAACTCTCCACCACTACAAAATAGACAGCCTGGTTATGTCAATGACACAGATTTCAGCTCCCTTATCCATCAGTAGTGTTGCTGAAGATTAAAATGTTAACCTTTGGTTTTAAAATTTAGCTATGGAACATCTTCTAACAAGAACTGGATTCAAAACCACATGTTCTTACGAATACTTAACATAAGACATAGTTAGGAATTTTCATGTTACAAATCAACTATTTATATGCCAATTAAAAGGTTAGATACTTTCTCTAGTGCTTCTAAATATTATGAATGTAGTAAAAGAATTGCATGTTTCAAGGGAAGAATAAGCTCACTGTCATATAAAATGCACCACCACCATAGTTCTGCTGACCCTTTACTGGAGCTCCGTCCTAAAGTTGAATCACATGATCAAAATTCAAAGAATGACAATGAGTTCAACAGGAGAAAACAAAAACATTGTGGAGGCAAGCAAACAAGACACAACAGAGTACTTTTATTCCAAGAGAATGATAACAAATCTTTAAACGATCCAATTTTTTGACTTCGATGTTTTCCTATTAGGATTTACCACAATGACTCAATAACAGAGAAAGCGCACTAGGCTTATTTATTTAACTTCAAGATTTGACACGAAACTTAAAATCAGAAAAACACAATATAGATCTGAACAAAATCAACTACAAGATAACAAATTTTCCGAAACCCATAATGAATATGAACAATCACGAGATGAAACCACACGACAACCCGTTATGTTATGCATCCCAGAGTTTCAAAGAATTCAAGAACAGAAAAGCACAAACCCAATAAAAAAAATCCACATTACCCAAATAGCCATTGAAGAAAAAAAATCAGAACATTCAACATTCATACGCACATCAAAGACTAAAACTGAGCATACCGAAAATGGATTAACTTCTTCGTCAAAAGGATTTGAATCATAACGGCCAGCCATGAGAATTGAGAGAGAATCGGACAGATTTCAGAAACGAAAAACAAGAAAATACTAGTTAATTTTACAAAGAATATACAAAAAAAAAAAAAAAAAAAATTTGCAGATCTGAGGAAACAGTATTCGAATATTTCGCTTCTTTTTTTCCACTCAATGACGGTTGATTTGAAGGATGAAAATAACTTTATACTAATGGCTTTTTTGCATGAAAACGAGATTCTCTCTAACCTTTCTTTTATCTACAAAATAATTTAACGAGGAAAATGTCGGTTCTTTTTTCTTTTTTTTCCCTGGAAATCTTTTCTTATTTCAGTTATTTTCGCGGTTAATACAGGTTGCGAGGGACCCGGGAAATCTTGTACAATTGACTCGTTGAGTTTGGTGTGGTGACTCGGGTCTGAATACAGGTGAAAGTTTTCCTTTTTATGGGGAAAATTTTCTAATGACACGTGTAAATTTAAAAATTTGTTGTGACTTAAAATTTCATATTGCACAATTGAATTGAACAATTATTAAATTACGAAATCGACTAAATAGTTACTAAACATAAGACAGACTATTTACTTAATGATGTATTTTAAACATATTGTTCAACTACGAAATTGATTGAACAATTATTAAATAAGAAATTAAACGGATATTAAACAACAACCTAACCTAACGACTCTTTCTACATTTTAAATACGTGAAACCCACTTAAGTGTCCAAAACAGACAAAGGCCTACATAAGGAACTGAAACAATCTTATAGGTGTTTATAAACTCTGATTCATTCTAGTTCCATCCATATATTTATATATATATATATATATATATTTATATTATAAATATAATTTTTAAAAATATAATTCAAGCTCGAGTTTGAACTCAAATTAACAAGTCCTCAAAACATGCAATGCAATTTACAGAGGGACAATAAGAATCTGATCAAGTTTGGAATATGCATATCTATTACCACCACACCTGTTTCTGAGCTGAATCAAATTTCAGAGATCCTTGATTATTGTACATGACATTCTAGCTCTCTTTCAATACAAAGAGCACCATCAAGTTCTCTCCAAAAACAAATAGTTGCCAGTGCAATTTTAGCAACAACAAATACATAAACCAAAAAAAAATCTCCACTATCAACAATTGATACATAAAAATTATCACTATCCAAACAATGGGGGCGGGGGATGTAAGGGAATGGGATGAACTATGCAAAGGCAACCATTGTCATATAATATAACATAATATACTTCAAATGAATGCTATGGTAAATGGTAAATGGTAAGTTCTTGAACTTGAAGAATCAGCGTTACCCGGAAAACTAATGACTCTTCAGAACTTTTCAGACCCTCTCTCCAGAAGTTTAGTGAGGTGCCCTTTTGGTGAAAGAATTGTAAGTTTTTGTTAGCAAGAAGGGCAATGAGGTCATTGTTCTGTTCATCATTGGTGCAAGTTAATTTCCAAAAATATCTATCACAGGTTCTGGTTGGTTTGGCTTGGTTGCTATTTCGGAGAGCTGAATTCACAAGCTTCATCTTGTCTAAACTAAGTCAGTCCCCATCTGATCTGTTATGGGATTCCCTCCTTATCATTTGTATGAGGTCCTGCACAACTTCAGACATTGGTGGCCTGAACTCTGGCTCCGTCTGCAATATAAACTCCAATTCGTAAGCACTACGAGAAAAAAATCTGTAAAATAGAGATAATTTCAAACTGTTTTGACTTGCAGTATGTGTGCTAGAGATTAGAGATGATAATCGCTAATGTTGTGCAGCAAGAGTTAGCAAAGGAAATGATATCGTTCTTTCTCTTCCACCATTTGGAAATGAAGAAATTCGAAAAAGTGGATGTCAATTAAATACAATGAACAAATAAAACATAGTTATGAGATGAGTTTATCTCCTTGCTTGGAGATATAATATAAGCAGTAATTTGTAAAATTGTTGTAGAACTTCTTACCTGAACACATCGAGAAATAATATCTGCAAAGTGAGATAATGATTTATCATGATATTTTCCATTCAGAGCAGGATCAACCATTCCGGCTAAGGCACCAATGTCATGAAGCTGTGGAATTGCCCATCTGACCAAAAATTGCTCTCCTCGAGTCCTTGACCTGAAATATCATCTCTAGACAATAAGTAGGGGCAGGGAACAAAGAGATTTAAATTGTGCCTAGTTGGGTTAGAAGTATTACTGTACCTGTCATATGACATCCTTCCAGTCAAGAGTTCCAACATCACCACCCCGAAACTATAAACATCACTTTTGGAAGTATAAATTCCTGACTCAAATTCAGGAGCTCCATAGCCATATGTTGTAAGGAGCTGTCCAGAAAGCTGAAATACAGGAGGAATTATGAGAAATGATTTAAAGTCCAAATAAAAAGCTGAAGAATACAATTCCTGTGTTGTGAGGGTAACAAAGTTTTCATGTTTGAAGTTCCCATACACAAGGCACTGAATCAAGAAGAATTTATATGTAATAGCACTTGAGATATTCATTTGCAAGCAAAACCATGATAGGAAAATAAGTGTTTTCCCTGTAATTGCTCAATAAGACACATAATTCTCCGTTTCTACTCCTGTTTTGTTTTAGTCTGTTCTAGAACTTAAAATGGAGATGAGGAAGAAAACACTTTGATTTGAGATACTGAAGCCTGAAATTACCTGACTCACGGCACCTGAAGTTATTAAGGAAGCCACTCCACAATCAGAGACATGCACTGCTAGCTCATCATCAAGAAGAACATTAGCAGACTTGAAGTTTCTGTGAATTATAGGTGGATCACAGATCTCATGTAGATACCTAATGAGGCAAACAACAGTCATTAGTATTTGAGCTACTGCACATCCTCGGGGGCACAGAACAAGCAAAAATTACATGCAGTACAAGTCCATCAGTTCATTTTGAGTTCATCACTATTTTTCTAATTAAATTTCAATATGGTTGATCAATACATGAGACTGCCTTCATTTCATATATGATTTCCTTCATAGTTTTACATGGAGAAGTCTTCTATTATGACTTTCTAACCTTCCCACATGAATATATGGAGAATAGACTATTACTCTGATCAATTAACATCTATATCCTTTTGGAGGTGACTAGTTGAAAATATCAGTTTACTATATAAGTAGACATTCAGAAAGGAAACTACAGTATGAAACAAACTTCATAATACATAGTTGACTTACTCTAGTGCTCTTGCAGCCCCGAGAGCCATTCTAATGCGCATATTCCAAGTCCAAGTAAGATTCTTTCTAAATTCATCATCTGAGTGTAAAGCATCCTGCAGTGACCCATGACTGCAATACTCGTAGACAAAAAGCCTTTGACCATGCTCTGAGCAGTAACCCATGAGTTCAACAACATTAGCATGGCGAATTCTATCAAGATTATTTACCAAGTCCAGAAATTCATCATCTTTTTGTTGGTTGGAAACTCTTTTGTCCAGTTTCTTGACCGCAAGTAACTGCAGTAGCATTGAAAAGTTACATTACTTGGAATCATATGCTTTTGTTGAAACATACTAATTACTCTCTCAAAACACAGAGAAATAGATTGAGCTATAAACACAGATCCCCTTATTAGTGCCTTTAGTAAGCCCAGTATTTCCAGCAATTGCAACATTCCTATACATTCAGTACTTCTTGCTCTGGGGAAGATGGAATAGGAGAGGACTCATGGATGATTAAAAGGCTAAGGAAGCAATGCTTGTAAAAATCAATCACAGAAAAGCTTCAAAAGATACACCACAAAGTGAGAGAAACTAAAGCTTGGTAAGACTTCCAAAAGGTTGACAATGGCAGACAACAGAAGCACATTTGAAATAAGAAGAGATCTTTTGCATTTTATTTATATTTGCTTTCTGGGAAGAAGAAGAGGGAACGATGACTTTCAGCAAATTCTTTGCTGTTTTTCCAGGTTCCATATAGTATCATTCAACAAGACTATATATATTTCTCACAATGGAAAAAGATTAAGTACGGAATGGATAGAAGAGGGAGGAAAACTGTTTATGCCAAGCTACATCAGTAAAAAGTAACAAAGTGAAATCAACTATATCATTTTTTCCCCTCAAGTTACCAGAGGTGGAGTTAAGCAAAACCAGATGAAATAGGGACTGTCCAAAATATGAATAATGCAAAACCAGATGTACAGTTAAGCACCTAAGTAATGACTCAAAATGGAGAAAGTTCAGATTATTCAATCTCTCACCTTTCCATTAGGAAGCTCAGCTCTGTAAACACTCCCTAGTGTTCCAGCTCCAATAAGGTTTTCTTGAGAAAAGCTGTTAGTGTATTGCTGTAGAGATGCAATGGAATATGACTTCACAGAAGTATGGGGAAGAGGTCGAGTTGCAGCAGCTTCTTCAACTGGTGCAATAGGTTTTACAACAACCTTCTCTGGTAGTGGTGGTGGGGGAGGTGGAGGTGGAGGAGGTGGAGGTGGTGGTGGTGGTGGTGGTGGTGGTGCTATCAAATCAATGTCAAATCTGCTCATGTCTATATGGTGGTCCTTTCTTCTTGGTATTGCACTCATCTTTTGTACATTTGCCTCCTGATTTTGTGGCTTTGGAATGAGACCCCCCTTCCTTTGTCCTGTTGGAACCTCTTCCCTTGGCTTTGCAGCTGCCAGCTGGGAATCTGCTGAAAGAATTTGAGGTAATCCCCTTGTTCAATGAGAGCTCAACAATTAAACTATATTTTACAGTAATTGCAAAAGAGATCCAATTTCTGGTACCTTTCTCTTCATGATGCGTAGGTTGGCCCAAGGAGCTATTGTCCCTAGGATTTTCTCTATTATTACCCACATACGGAGCTACTTCAGGCCGCTTGGAAATTCTGTGTGCATCTCTCCTTTTTCTGAAGCACCTAGGCAATAAAAGGAGTAGTGCTAATACCAATATTAGGAAACACAATACTCCTGCAATGGCTATTCCAACAATCCTTTTCCTGTTTTTGCTTGATTTAGAATTTGATTCCTGTGAAGCAGATGGTCCATCAGCTTGCTTTCCTGATTGCTTTCCAGGGCTTCGCCCAGAAGCTTGCGGTGGAGGTGGTGGCAGTGTTGGGGAAGTAGTTGGTCCCCCGCCAAAAAATGGTGGCGCTGGAGGTGGTGGCCTTGATGAGGATGGAGGAGAAGGCAATGGAGCAATGCTGGTATTGAATGGATTTCCACCTCTTCTGCTTGATTAAACACCATTAACCAGAAAACACAAGTTAGCTACATCTTTCATAATGTTTACCACAGTTATATCAAAATAGTCCAAGCAAAAACTTGGAAACAGTGTGGTCAGAATCAATGAAATGATTTTTTTCCAAAGTTACATAGAAGTATTATGCTGACCAGACCTCAATCGAATAACTAGATTTAAAATTTCAGTAACTTGGAATTACCTGAAGTTGGGGATGCTAAGCAACTTATCTGGTATAGGTCCATTAAATTGATTATTCTCTACATTTCTGTGAAGATAATTGGGAGGAATTAGTACAGAATATGCTAATCATACGAATGAAAGAATAAACTACATCCAGGAGCAGAATGATAAATTACAAATCTAAGAGATGAAGATCTTGTAAGACATCGAGTTTCCCTGAAAGCTGATTTTTCTGCACATGCCTGTATCAAGAAATAAATTCAGCCATAAAGACAATATTGCAATGTGAGTGACTTTTGATGAAATCAATAACTTACAGGGTGTTCAGAGCTGACAAGTTTTGCATTGAAGGTGGAAGAAACCCACTCAAATTGTTGCTGGATAGATCCCTGCACAAAAATAAATAGCAGAATCAGTCCACATGTAAGTCAGCATCCCCTTGTGTCAAAAGAAAAATGAGTCTTTTCACAGGTTCTTACAGGTTGACCAGTAGTGTAAGGTCTCCAAATGCATCAGGAAGTTCTCCAGTTAGTTGATTGACATTCAGAGACCTGAAAATACAGAGCACATGGCTTAGGGAAGCAACCTCCCAATATCTGAGCTACTCCAGGTAGAAATCTTAGTCATAAACTTACATAGCTGACAATTGGTTCAAGCTGGATATGGAAGAAGGAATGCTTCCAGTTAACTTGTTATCTGAAAGAAAACTGTCACAAGTAAAATCTATCATATGTTTTCGATTTAACTAAGAATATGGTTTAGCTGAACTTATACTCATACAGATTCAGTAGAGAAGTAAATTTTTTCTCTTCTGTGGAAGAGTTAGCGCCTTACAGTGTCGTCATGGTAACTGGTAGATTCATTGGGATGCTACCACCAATGTTATTGTTGCTAAGGTCTCTGATAATAGCAATACAAAAAAATTATTAGAGAATGTATTGAATAAGCACATTCATTAACATTTAGAAGAAGTGCAAACTTACATTGAAGTAATGGCAGTAAATGCTTCCAAATTATCACCAAGGTCTCCTCCCAAATTAGCAGCATTGAGTTTTCTATTAAAATAGGAGGAAAATGGTAAGATAGACATATCATTTACAGTACATCAAACAAAGAAATAAACAAAGATCCATACATTGAACCTATGTTGTTCATATCGTCACAGGAGACGCCTTGCCAAGCTTGACCACAGGGGTCTCCACCACTAGCAACCCATCCCGGAAGAGTGGGTGATCCCATTGCAATATATAAACTATTAATTGCAGCAACTGAACCAAGAAGCAGACAAATTGGTGAGCAAAAATCATTCAGATGTAAATTCGAAACATCTCTAAATCAAATACTAAAAAAATTACAAAGAAAAAGATATTTTATTTCCCCAATAAACAAAATAACTCATTCCACTTCCCAGAACACACATTTCCTACAAACTGAAATTCTGGAATACTAGTGGATTCTTGTTGCAGAAATTCAGGAGGAAAATTCACTAAAAAATCATTTCTAGAAAATAAAAAAGAAATGGATTCAACCCAGTGAAATTCATAATAATTTCAATGAATGTTTAAATTTGAACAGCTAGTGTTAATTTAACCAGAAAACTAATTGAGTTTATCTTTCACCCATCAACAAAATTGAAAAGGTCGGGAATAAACAACTAACTTCCATGAACAACTAAGAAGGAAAAATTTGCTCGGGAAAAAAAATGTGTGCCGCAAATCCTTACCGTCAGCTGGATTGGTGACTCCATGAGAAGTTCTTACTAAAAAAATCAAAAACAATCCCACAATGATCTCCAGCCCCAAGAAATATTCAGCAGATCTCATCCCAACCGCTGATCCAAAACACCACTTTCTTCTTCAATCCCCAGAAAGGCACTCTGCACCCTGCATAACCTATGCATAAAACACCCCACAGCCTGAAAACATCAGAAAAAAGAAAGAACAAGAAAATCAGAGCTACAGCACCGGAAATGATTTCAGTAAGCGTAATAATTCAAGAGAGAAAAAAAGAACAGCCCCAAATCAGGAACAAATTTATAAATTCCCCCACAATTGAATTGAACATCGAGTGTAAACAGAAGAACAAACAAATAAACATCTTGAACTAGTAAATGAACTTTAACAACCAAGTAATTAATTCTGAAAAGCAAACAGACAAGAAAAGAAAATTTAATAAATAACCCTCTAAACATACCAAAAATGTACAGCAAATTATGAGCAAATAATGGCATTAAAAGGCAAGAAAATCATTTTTCATGATAAATTGAGCAAGAACAAAGCAACCCAGATGATTAAAACGAATCTTGAACATGAAGCACAGGTTTTTAAGTTACTTAATTGTTGAGTGATTACAGTACAAATCTTAGTCTAGAAAAGAGAGGGGAAAAAAAAAAAAGTCTTCACCTTTTCCTTCAACAAGAGCTGGAAAAAAAAAAAAAAGTAAAAGAATGTAAAAGCTAAATGTAGAAAGTTGCAGAAAGACAATGCTAAGAAATTCCTCCCTTCTTTCTTTCTCTCTCTTCTCTCTCTTCTCTCTCCAAGGGAAGGAAAAGAGAACAAAGCATATGATATGAACTGAAGAGTATTGTTGAGTGGAAGTCTTACTTACATGCATATCTCTTCCAGCCACCTTCAGTATGGTAAATTCTTTAATACCCACGCGCATTTTAGGAGCGTGGTTTTTTTTTTTTTTTTTTATAGAAGTAGTCAAGTCAATTCTTTTCCGTTACTTTATAAAAGAAAATATTATGTATATTATTCTAAACAGTTAAATAATACAATTACTTTTAATACATTTAAGTTGTATTTCATGATTTTAAAAATAAAACATTTGGAGTTTTTATTTAATAATTTCACAAATATTTATTTGAAATCAAGGTTATAATATATATATATATATATATATATATATAGATGAAGTTGAATAAAATAAAATATATGGGACAAAAGATGACAATATTAATCAATAAAATACACATTACTACATTGGTCACATCTTTATCTATAAATAAAAGACGAAGAGACATAGAACATATCAAAAAGAAAATAAACTCCGACACATCTCTTTGGGGTCAGTCATAAATTGTTTCAATAGTTTCATAAACTCTCGAATCTATTCTAACAAGACCCTTAAAAAAATCAAATTAAATTATGTGTTGAAAAAATCCAACATAAAAAATAATAATAAAAGAGATATATATCATATATTATCGTGTGACATAAATTTTCGATTATTTTCAAATTTTATATTTTGCAAATTATAGAATATATTGTTTACAATAGGTAAGGGTAAATTAGTAAAAAAAAAATCCACGTGATGGTTTACTATTTGTCTACAAATTTTTGATAATAATAAAATAAAAATGCTGAGCTGGAGAGTGAGAAATAAAGGCGTGTGGAGTTGTGTTTTTTGGGAAGAGCAATTTAATTTGGAAAATTAAATTATTTTTACTGATAATTACGAGTAATAAATAGTAGCCGCCACAGTTAAAAAATTGTTACTGTGAGTGGTAAAATTTTTTTTAAAAAAACAGCTCATCTGATCTTGAGAACAGACTTTTTAAAATATTTTTAACGGCATGTTGGAACTAAATTCCAAACAACCCAACTTTCATGCTTCTTTGTCACATTGTAGGTTCCTTTTACAATTTTTTTTTCCCCCTTAAAATATGTAATTTTTTTTATTTATGAAATAATGTGTATATATATATATATACATAACATCACATGTTAACATTCTAATATGCCATAATATATATATATATATATATATATAATTCATCTTATTTGTCATATTCTAAAGTATATGTCAATTTATCATGGGTTTAATTTTTTTTTTTTTTTTTTTTTACATCAGGGGAGGGGGACTTGGGTGTCGAACCCCCGAAGGGGCTGTTGGGGGGTGGCCTCTTGCCATTTCGCCACACAACATGCGACTGCACGGGTTTAATTTGTGTGCACATATTAGACTTACTTTATAAAATTTGTTGATAACCCATGTGTGAGAAGAGAGTGTTAAAAGAATAAATTTAATCTATTTCAAACTTTTAGTGGTATGTTATATATATATATATATATATATATATATATTATGTGCCTTGGTTGAGAACATAGAAGGCACAGGAGGCCCCCACTTACTGAAATTCCATGTTACTAAAGAGAAATTTGGCAGCGTTTGCAATGGGTGTTGGGTGAGATTTCATACGTTTTTTTTAGTTTTGTTTTTGAATATTAGATATATATATTTTTTTTTTTGTCTGGAACTGGTAAACTTCAAAAGTTATAAATGAAAATTATTACTAATTAAGTTACACTAATGATTAAATTTGTATACTAATTATTAATATATATATATATATACATATATAAAAAAATTTAATTAATGGTTAGATTTTTTGGGGGGGCAAATTAAATAATACATGTGATGATTAAGGGATAAGACTAAAATAAAGTATATTTGTGACAATTTAGAGAAATTTTTTTATAAATATTTTAAGATTTTATTCAATTTTTTTTTTGAAATGAAAATATTAAATATTAAATTCTAAATACAATAAACTAATAAATAATGAATTAATTTTTATAAAAGTGATAAGGAATTATTATTGGGAAAAAGTTTCCTAAAAGTGACAGTTGAAAAAGATTGCAGGAGGTGATAGAATAATAATTATCAAAACAATATTTTTATTTTTATTTTTTTTCTTAGGCACGTGATGTCTTAAATGAGTTTCAAACTATGGAATGACACATTTAAGCCTAATCTACATTCATATTAATCCTCGTTCAAGTCAAGTTAGTCCCTTGCAGGAGGAAGCTCCAGCTCAAATTTTAAACAACTGCATACATGACTCACTTAAGCTAGGAACCAGCTTACGTACGTCTTAGGGTTAATATTTCTTTATATATATATATATATATATATATATATATTTTGAAAAATTAGTGGTTTTAGTAATTATTTTCGATTTGAAAAATATATTTTTTTTTTGTTCTATTTGATCTCTATTTTATCTTTAATTGGACAAAATTTTTGCAATTGAAATTCACGTTCCAAGCACCTATCTTATTAAAGGCATTATAATCTTATTAATTAAACCATAGTTTAATGAAACCCTCATTTCTTCGATTAAACTAATTTACAACAAAAAAAAAATACATGAAAATGAAACAAATTAAAAAGAATCGAATGAAATTAGAAGAAACTAAGTTTACTCATATATTGAGTTAGTTAATCAGATTATAAATTAAAAAAAAAAAAAAATTCACATAACTTTTATATGCTTGAAATATGAATCTCGACAATTAAAAATAATTAATTTTTAAACACAGATTTTTTAATAATTAATTTTTTTTTATAAATAAATATATATAAATAAATAATATATATATATATATATATATATATATATATATATATATGGAAGGAGGGGACCAATCACAAAATAGAGCTCTCAAAGATGTACTTAATCAGGGAATCTGTTTGATGTGTATTTTCACAATCGATTTCAATGTTTTTTATTATTATTATTATTATTTTATCCTTTATTTAAGGTAATGTATTTTCATTTTAATTGACGTTTTTGCCCCTCCCACCACTATTTATTTATTTAATTTTAAAATTTTGAATGCATAATATTTATTAGTAATTCAAATTCTTTATACATATTTATTTGACATTAAATAAATATTTACACTCTTAAAAAATCCTTAAAAAAAAATTCTTAAATTATATTTTATTCATGATTTAGTTTAACCTGTATTTTCCTAAGTATTAAAATTTTCTTATCTGTTTCTTCAATATTATACTAAAGTTGAGATTCTATTTATAAGCTGTGTTAATTATAAATCCTAATTGGAATCGAATTATAATTCTAAAAATAGACATATATATCTTAATATTTATTATATTATTTATAAAAGAGTATCATTCATTTTATGACTTTAGTTAATTAATATCCCTATACACCAATTCATATATATATATATATATATATATATATATATATATATTTGAGGCGTTTAAAAATACTCTAATACAATTAGAATAAATTGGAAGGGTATTTCTTGAAATGGAGGACAAATTCCATCTTGAAAAAGGAAATAAAAATGGAATTCATGTAAGTCAAAAAAGAGTACTCCTTAATTGGTCCTTTTCTATTTTTGTTTCTTTGGATTAAGGAACCCTAATTGATTTTGAAGCATGTTCATATTCTTTCACTCAGAATTTCAACAACTTTGGATTTTTAGTCAATAAGTTTGACAAAAACACTAGTTGTCATGATAGAATAGGTTGTGGATATATATATATATATATATAACATAGTGGAAATCAAACTATTTATAATGCATATAATTTTTCTTTTTACCTTGTTTGAAAATTTTTAGGTAAAAATATAATTAAATAATAACACAAAAAATAGTATAACAATCATTATATCTAAATTTTTAGCATTCTAACTATGAGTTACTTACGAACTTCATCTGCAAGAAATATTTGATTTCGTCTTCTTCCTTTTACGATAACTTAATCCATGATCTCGTCTTTTTCCTTCAAAGATAACCTAATCCATCTTTGATGTGGAATATTCGGTCAAGAGAGAAACTCGAAGCTAGAAAGACTCTCTTCACACATTGAAGATTCCGAAGAAAAAAAAAAGGAGCGACGTGAAAAAAGAAGAGATTTTAAGAGAAAAAAGTCAAGGTGAAAGATTTGTTCAGTCGAATTTTTACAACTCTCATTTAATTATATGTGTATGAGGTTCAAATTCAATCAATACTTTAATATAAGTTTAACCTAAATGAAAATGGAAAATAATAAGAGGTGAAATTGATAAGGGTATTTATGGAAATTCATTACATAAATATATACAAAACAAAATGGTGATAGCTAGACAAAACAACATCAAAATCAAATAAAATGGAATTTTTAAAAATTGTATTAACAAAAAGGTAGTTAGGTCACATTCAAGTTTTGGGGCATACTAAAATCTTGGCCATATTAGATCCCAAGTTTCCATTATCCAACTACTAAATTCTTCTCTTTGTTCCTAAGAAGAAAGACTTGTGATGAATTCCAACCAATAAGCAATAATTAATATCCCCTTTTAATTGTTTTTAGTACTTTCTAAAACCCTAGTCTAGCGGACCCCACCCATCCTCTCTTGTTCTTTTCACATTATCATAATATATATATATATATATATATATATATATATATAAATATTATATATATATATATTTTTTTAAAAATTAACACGTGATTTGTTATTATTTATTTTTGATATTTCATAATTATAGGTAGAATTATTATCACACGAAAAATAATTTATTGTCTTAAACTGAATTAGTTAGACAAAAATAGTCTAATTACATCTTTTATTATTATTATTATGAACTAGGTTCTCATATAATTCATTTACGAGATCTCCGAGCAATTATCAAACAGGGACTTGAAATTCTTTATTCAATTATATGTTTGAAATTCGTAAGGTACAACTGAAGTATGCAACTATTTATAACATTTAGTAAAAAAGGCATAGCTCAGTTGGTAGCAGTATCACTTATGACATCGAGGTCATGAGTTCGAGACATGGTAGAAGCGAAAATGCTTCAATTTTTTTTTTTTTAAAATAAAACTTTATAACATTTTCTATACTTACTTTTTTCAAAATATATATTTTTTTTTAATCCGATATCCTCATCGACTAATCCAAGAGAATTCATAAGAGATGACTTTCGGGATTACAACATATAACCGAAATTGTAGCATAAAGTCGTCTCAGACATGTGTCAAACTCATCAGGTCATTCACTTAGCAGGCCTTATAAGACACCTAAATAAAGTAAGTCAAACTAACTAAGTTATTACATTTCCTAAAATACCTTTTATTGTTTTTTTTTTGTACGCACTTGGGGCGTCCGGTGTCCCCACCTTTTCATTGAGACTAATCCGGACTCGGCCTGCGGAGCACTCGCAGAGTTCAACTCTTACTCGAGGGTTAGAGCCTGACCCGGAGCTTTTAACATGATGTTAACCACCCCAGGGGATTCGAACCCCCAACCATCCGCCCTGGAGGAAGCATTAGAAGTTCGCTTACCAACTCCCTCAAGCTACCCGGTTAATACCTTTTATTGTTTATTTGGCAGCCTTTCTAGCATTCCGGATATGGATAGGTTCAATGTCTTAACAATCTAAATATTAGAGAGAAATGAATTTGATAAGTTTATGACTCAGATTATGTGTAGAGTGAACAAATACGTCAAGCAAAGCAAAGGTAAAGTTTGAATTGAATTGTTACAAACAAACTACTTTAATATTGCTCCACACACAAAAAAAAAAAAAATTGACTTGGCCTCTTTTCTTTAATTTGCATTTTTCTTCAATAGAAATTATTTGGGGTTTTAATAAGGTGATGATGTTATCCTTAAGGTCTTTTTTTTTTTTTTTTTTAGTAACTTGGTATCCTCATCGATTATTCGAGAAAAATTTGTAGGAGGAGACTCTCAAAACTATACAATATATAGCTAAAATTACGGATAAAGCTATCTCTAATTTGAGTCGAACTAAACACCTTTCAATTGACAAGTCGGATAAAACATTTAAGTAAATGAAGTCAAACTAATTAGACTGACTATTTACGATGGCTTTAGGGACGTCGCAAAATTCAATTTTTTTTTAGTGATCCTTAAGGTCTTCAACCACTTTTTCCATTAATATTTTGACCTTAAAAAAAAAAAAAAAACTTAAATCATAAACAACTATATTAACATATTTTAATTTCAATTCACAATTTTAAAATACATTATTAAGTAAAAATTTTAAATTCTTTTTAAACACTTAGAAATTTTCTAAACGACGACTATAAGAATTTTATTTACGATAATAATATTTTAAATTAAAAATATTAATATTATTCAATTACAAATTCTTAATTTTATAAATATATATATATATATATATATATATATATATATATATTACACAAAGAGTCTAGATAAATCATTGGACTTTACATGCAAAGTTATTAGTCTACTTTTAAGTTGATTATGAAGTTGAAAATAAAAAATTGTATGATTATAAATTCCATTCAATCTCTCCATCATGACCACAAGAACATTCATGTTCTACAATAGTAAATGTTCGTGTGCAATATATATATATCTTTTTTTCTTTTTGCATGGTATAAAGATAACGTGAAGAGAGAGAAAAAAAAAGGGGGGTTTTGGGAAGATTAACAACGTCTCTTTTCCAAACTTTAATAATTAATACGCATTAAAATTATACACACATATATACATATATGTATGTATATATAGGTATATGATTGATGAGTGCAAGAGTTACTATGCGAAAGAAAAATGATATCCAAACTTCACACATCATTTTAGCTTTAATATGTATGAATTTATAAGAAACCCGACATTCCATATTATGGAAAATATGTGTGAATTACTCGTTATGATTGTTATTCTATCAAAAAAACATATTTAAATTGATGATACCTAAATTTTATGTCATATTTTTTATATTTATGATGTAGGATCAATTTTTTTATGGTTATAATTCCATTGTGTTCTCGATTTCTTCTCATTGCTCGTAGTTAGAGGGTGATTATATATATATATATATATATATATATATATATATATATATATATATATTATATATATCATAAAATAAACTATCTCAATACTATCTGAATTATTACGAAATTCAAGATTTTGATACCAGTTTGTGAGATTTTTATCGAATGACCAGATTTTTACTCTTCTTGATTTCCCTTTTTTTTTTTTATAGTGATTGTGTCCGGTTTTTACCCGACTAATCCAACACTGGGATCTGACAAAGCACTATGACTGAAATGAGGTGTCGAACTCCCGCCCTTTGGGCAAAAAGAGTATTTTGAGGCAGCCTTGCTGCTAATTTGGCCATAAACACTTGACTACTCTTCTTGATTTCGAAAACAAATAAAGCGTTCATTCATTTCTTCCATAAGTCTTTATTTCATTTATTTGTACAGTCAATCAATTCCACTAGTCCATCATGCACAGACTATAGCAGTACAATTGTTGTGTTTTTTCTTCGGAAAAACCTGTTCTCTCTCTCTCTCTATATATATATATATGTGTGTGTGTGTTTGTAGAGGTACAGATTGTTTCTGAGACGTTCTGCATCACACATCAAGAATCAAGAATACGAGTGACTGTTGCAGGTGACAGCTTATTAAGAAGACATAATGTAAAATTTAGAAAAGAAAAAAAACCTTAAAAAAAAAAAAATCTAAATATTACATCTTTTTTACAAATTCTTGAAGTACCAAACATCCCTTATTTGTTTGATTAATTATTTCATTTTATGGTTGATTTAGTAAGAAATTACCAATATTTCATTAATAAAGATTAGTGGATGTAACAATAAGGTTGAGAGTTTCGACTCACCCATAGAAATGTAGGTTTTGTTAGTCACGATTATCTTTGGTGGATATTTTTTAGTTGGACGAAAAAATTTTTAAAAATACGTTGAATTGGTAAGAATTTTCTTGACATATATATATATATATATATATATATATATATATATATATATATATATAGTTGCATATATGATCAACACTTTACAACAAAAGGATTAGTCACTACCATCTAGAGATTTTTTATTATTATTATTTTTAGATTTGTTTTAGAAGAGAATTTTAAATATTAAATTCTAAATGCAATAAAATATATATATATATATATATATATATATTAATATACAAAAATTTAAAAATTTATTCATTTTAGTGGCTATATTATTTTTTATTGGATAAAACTTTTTTTTGTATCCTTTTTATTTTAATTTTGTAAATTTTTAGATATTAAATCTCAGCTTGGCTATTGCGTCCGCTCAAGCCAGCAATTTATGTTCAAAGTCAAGAAGACGTAACTTAATTAATAGCAAGATCATGAGCTTGATACACAATAAAGACAAAAAATACTTTCAATTTCTTAAAAAATTTTACGTTTCGTAAAAGTCCTACTTTTATTATGTGAAATAAAGTTTCAAGACCTATATTTGTATATATATATATATATATAATGCATGAAACATGAATCTCAGTTTTTATAATTTCATAAAATAAAAAATTATAATTTTCTATACAAATTTTATAATTTTTTAAAATTAAAGTAATAATATAATATTTTTTGTTTTATTCTCCCAAAAAAAAAAAAAAAAACATGAAAAAAGTATCCAATAGGTAATAAAGAGCATATTCTAACTTTTCTCCCACAAAAGAAATTATTTAATTGGAAGGTTTAAAAAACAGATAGAGCTCTCAAAGCTGTCCTTAATCATGGAATCTGTTTGATGTGTATTTTTGCCAATCCATTTCCATGCTTTATTATTTTATCTTTTATTTAAGGTAATGTATTGTCATTACATTTTAGCCCCTCCCCCACTTTTTTTTTCCTTTTTCAACCCATAATTTCTTATTTTTTGTAATTCGAACTCGTCAATAATAATCTCATTTATGACTTTAAAAACTCATGAATTTGAAACATAGTAGAGACGAAAATGCTTCAAATTTAAAAAATAATAATAATAATAATTTGAACTCTTTATACATATTTATTTGAAATCCTTTAATAGTAAATAAATATTAATACACTTAAAAAATTCCTTAATTAAAAAAAAATCTTAAATTATTTTTTATTCATATATATATATATATATATATATATATAATATGTCTTGTCGTTTTAAAGCATATATATATATATATATATGTATATTATTGAGGCTTTTAAAAATACTCTAATATGTTTAAAATAAAGTCAAATTGGAAATCTTGGTCCTTTAATTTATATAATTTTTGTGATTTCATCATTATTATTATTATTATATATTTTTTTTTTGTATTATTTCATCATTTAACTCAAGCCTAAATGAGCCACTATAGTGTGAGACAAAAATTTTCCAACACAACAGAGAGAGTGAATTGCGACGCAAAAATTTCTATATTAGAAAAAACAGTTGCTAACAATGAAGAGACGATTGAGAGTTTGGAAAGGGTTATTCAAGAATAAAATGTGAATATATAAAATTGATGAGAAAGAGAGTGATTTGAGTTATCAGGAAATTATGAAGCAAGAACTGTTGAAATTGAAGGAAAGAAGACAGTGGCATGGTGCTGTCCCAATGCTTGAGGTGATGTTACGTATATAAAAAAATATTAATATTATTCAATTACAAATTCTTAATTTTGTCAATATACATATATATTGATCATGACCATAAGAACATTCATGTTCTAAATACTAAGTGAAGCGTGTGCATTATATATACGGTAGAACCTCTCTAATCCATCACCTTTAGAATTGAGGGTATGGTCGGAACGCAAAAAAAAGTTGGATTATCGGAATATATAGAAAAATTCACACATGACATGTTGAAAAAAAAAAACACAACTGTACACACAATGTAAAACAAATATGACAAAATTAGGAGAAATTTGTCTTTCTTTTATTTTTGTGGCTTGCCTTTTGTTGCCCATGGTTGCCGATATATATATATATACATGTGTATCTATATATACAACATAATATATATATATATATATATATATATATATATATATATATATATATAAAGTGGAGGAAACACAAAGTAAATAAGGGAAAAGTAAAAAAGGAAAATAATGATAATATGGTCGGATCAACCGGAGTGGCGGATTAGCCGATGGCGGACGAGAGGGGTTCTAGTGTAATTATATATATCTTTTTTCTTTTTGGATGCTATAAAGATAGCGTGAATTAACCAAAAAATAAATATATATATATATATATATATAATATATATATATATATATATATATATATATATATATATAAAGATAGCGTAAAGAGAGAGAAAAAAAAGAGTTACTATTGGGAAGGTTAACTACGTCTCTTTTCCAAACTTAAATAATTGTACTAAAATGAAAAATCATACATTCATATATATATATATATATATATATATATATATATATATGTATATGTATAGATTTGTGATTGATGAGTGCAAAGAGTAACTATTGAAAAGAAAAATGATATCCAAACTTCAAACATCATTGTAGCTTTAATATGTATGAATTTATAAGTAACATGTAGGAGAATATTTGTTTGCGTTTGTCATCGTAACAAAAGAATATTTATGATCATATTCATATTTCATATCATATTTTTATATATTTACAATATAAGATCATATATCACAGTTATAATTCCATTATAATGTTTTGATTTCTTGTCATTGATTATAGTTAGAGGATGATTATATATATGTCGTAACTTTAAGTTTCACATTGTTTTTTTAAGAAGTTTACTGATCGATTATTAAGCATGATTCTGAAGCCTTTAACTTAATTAAACGTTTTAAATCCATTTGATCCGCCTAATGTGAGCAAAAGTGAATAATATCATTAGATTATTTATAACAATATATTTATATATATATATATATATATATTTTGTAATAAACTATCTCAATACTATCTGAATTATTTTATATTCAAAAAACAAAAGCATTTATTCATTTCTTCCATATGTCTTTGTTTCATTTATTTTTTACAGTCAAATCAATTCCACTAGTCCATCATGCACAGACTATTGCAGTACAATTATTGTGTTTTTTCTTCGGAAAAACCTGTCTGAACTTCAGGATGTAAGAATTACTGCCATACTCTCTCTCTCTCTCTCTCTCTCTCTCTCTCTCTCTCTCTCTCTCCTCTCTCTCTCTCTCTCTCTCTCTCTCTCTCTCTATATATATATATATATATATATCTGTGTGTATGTATAGAGGTACAGATTCTTTGGTTGGAAAGGACAGCATCAGCATGCACATGAAAAATATGGCAAACCTTTCTGAGACATTCTGCACCACATATCAAGAATCAAGAATACGAGTGAGTGTTGCAGGTGACAGCTTATTAAGAAGACATAAATGTAAAATTTAGAAAAGAAAAAAACCTTAAAAAAAAAATCTAAATATTACTTCTTTTTTACAAATTCTTGAAGTACCAAACATTCCTTATTTGTTTGATTAATTATTTCTTTTTCTGGTTGATTTAGTAAGAAATTACCAATATTTGATTAGCAAAGATGAGTGGATTTAACAATGAGGTTGAGAGTTTCAACTCACTCATAGAAATGAATTACGATTTGTTTACCTTTAATAGGGATCAACACTTGTAATGAAAGAGATTAGTCATTACTATTGATGATGAATATTTTTCAATCAGACCAAAAAAAAAAATTTAGATTATAGGTGAGTTGTAAGAATTCTCTTGACTTATATATATATAATCATTTAAAACTTTAGCCAAAAATTTATCTCATACAAATGTCCTATTAGCTTGAAATAAGATTAATTTAGATTTGGATATGAGGAGACGCTAAGTGAAGGTGCCTAGATGGACCCCGATAACATGACGTCGAAGTAAATAGTTGACTCACACTAATGACGTAGCTTCGAAATGGGCACGCAGAGTGAGGTGCTCATTATTTTGGATTGTACTCGATAGTACACTACATTTAATGCCCATGACAAGATGGTGACAAAAGTATCATGCACGTACTACTCATATTCATTGTACTATGGCTACACAAGAGATCCTTTCTAAGTGTCCTAACCTAATTCGGTGAGTTATCAAGTATATTCTTGTCCGACTAATTCATACACACGGATTTTTATTCTTCCATCAGTCGAGCAAGAAGAATAATTTATCTTTAAGATTGAGTGTTCCGGATATCTTTGTTCTCTATAATTGACTTGACAGTTGGAGGGTTGTTGTGCAAAATATGTAACACGAGTGCAAGCATACACTGTCAACAAGTAATATAGTACTCAAGTACCGGATATCGATCCCACAGGGACTATTTAGAAAATAATGTGAAATGTACGTAGTAGAATGTGGATTAAAAATAGATCAAAAGATGGTTTGTTAACTAAATCTACTCAAAACGTAAATGCAATTAAACAATTAAGAAAATAATAAATAAAACAATAAACAGAATGGAACAGAACGCAGACAATCGGATCGGGAATATATCAAATTAATTGAGCACTAGACTAGTTTTCCCCTGTTATGTATTAAAGATGGCCAATGTTGTACCGATGCTATATCGATGCTATGGCAATTAATCCGGAACTTCTCAAAACATATGCGCGTTTTTCAACATCACATAATTTCAGTCCACAGCGATAAACTCATACGTCTATGCAGTTTATAATTATGACTTCACGTAGATATCCAAAATTCTCAACGGATTATGCAAGGTAATTATATATGTCTATACAATTACAAAGTAGAATTCACAAAATTCAACCAAGCACCAATCAAGTGTTATGTCCGTTAAACTTTAATCCTTTCGGATCCAAGCTTTAACTCATTTATCCACCAAAGATTTTTAATCAACAATAGATATTAAATTGATAAACACTTGAGAATTACCAAACAATTTATAGCTTCAATACCCACAATTTAAAAGTTTACATAACAAGTTCCAACTAGCCTAGTGGGTGGAAATTTAGCTCATAATTCCAGATTCAAAACCCAACAAAATATATTCCATAGTCATCCTGTAAATTTCAGCAAAATAAAGCAATTTGATTACAGAATTTTCTAAGAAAAACAGAAGCAGTTTAAATATAATGTCTTAAATTAAACTCTTCCCTCATTGAATTCAATTGGTCCGCTTCAATCTTGAACTTGAGAATGTCTTCTCGTTGTTAAGATTTAATCAAAAATCACAGAATGTCTTATGTGATTTCGTCTCGTACTGCCCACCTCGGAATTAAATTTAATTACAGAATTTCTTCCGTAAAAGGATTGCTCTCTGCTCGTTGCTCGTTGCTCAATTTATCAAAAATCTCTCTCTTTATCGTTGAAAATCACTCCCGAGGAGTAGCGCTCACTCCCTGAATCTTCTCCACCTTTTCCTCAATTTTCGTTCATTCCTTTCTCAAAATTAATTTAGCCGCCAGATAAGTTCTTGACTTCTTCTTTCTTCAATTTCTTGGACTTAACTGGGCTTCTTTTCCATTCTCTTCAATTCTTTTGTTTTAACCCATTTTGATATTGCTTGGTCTTGTAAATAAATGAAGCCCAAAAAGCTTTTATCAATTTAGTCCATCAAATTTGTAGTTTCTTCAATTCAGCCTCTCATTTCACTTATCTTCATTAAATTTCAGATTTTTCCCTAAATAAAACAAAGGCACAACAATAAATAAGAATAGACACAAAATTCCTCAAAATAAAAGCTTCATCACTCATTCTTACATGAAATCAAGTCTAAGAAATCATAATAACTCTACAAAAAGTAGAGTTATGAACGGCCAAAGCCAAAGACAAACCATTGGCTCTTGGCTCTTGGCTATCTAGCTTGTTTTACATGTTACTCACCAATATAGTTTTCACCCTTCAATCATCCTATCATCCTATGTGGTTGACAGAGAAATTTCGCCACAATCAAAATATAGCTCAAACACAATATTAGTAATTTAGATTAATTTAAGACATCTTGAAAATAAAATGAAATTCACTAATCTTCTCCAATTCTTCACTAGGGAATAAGAATATATATATGTATATTATATATATATATATATATATATATATATATATATATATATATATATACATATATTTGAAAAATTAAAGTTATTGAGGGCCTAACATAAAACAAGGAAGACTTGGGGACTAAATCCAATAATTTTCTAAGAAAAGAAGACATTCAGAGCTTCAATGGCCCCAATTCGTTCCAGCCGAGCCTAGCCACAGTACCACCAACCACCACCAAATCAAGGTTACAAAATCCACAGGAGAAAAAAACATCACCAAGAACGTCACATCGGATCCCTTCAATCGATTGGAATTTGCAGAGGGATTCAGAGAAGAAGTATAAGGGAATTGATAAATCCCAGTGGGTAACATGAATTATCGTCTAACAACCCTCTTCACACGATCGTCGTTGAAATCCAAGAAATCCCCACAGTTTCCCCTGCAATTCTTCTCCACACTGAATTCTTCACCGCCTACTCATACTCAGACTCACGAATTCGCTCAGACCCTTGAAGGATTACGCCAACGGCTTGCTGCTGAGTCACCCAATCTAGCTGATTTCACCAAGTTGCAGACTGAAAATGAGTATTCTGTGGAGGTTGGTACAAAGAAGAAGCCACTGCCGAAGCCTAAATGGATGAAGGAATCCATTCCCGGAGGCGAAAAGTATACGCATATTAAGAAGAAGTTGAGGGAACTGAAGCTTCATACTGTTTGTGAAGAGGCTAAATGCCCCAATTTAGGAGAATGTTGGTCTGGTGGTGAGACGGGGACGGCTACGGCAACCATTATGATTCTAGGTGATACTTGCACTAGGGGCTGCAGGTAATATCTTGGTTTTGTTTCTCTTTATTTATCTATGAATTTTATGCTGCTGCGTAAAGTTGGTGACTTTTTAGAAGATGTATTTGTTAGTAAAACCATTTACCCTGTTTTGAGAGAATAAATGAATGGAGGGGGCAACTTAACTGAAATACTTTCTGCATCTTTCAGTGGAAAATTTGGATCAAGGAAAACAGCATAACACAGATGTTATGTTGTGCATTTTGTATAGAATGTTTAGCTCAAATAAAGTAGAATTACCAAGTGAAGCACTTTTGTTTTCTTTAGTTTTATACTTATTCAGTAGTTTTATTGGTTTGTGATATTTTCTAGGTACCTACTTAGTTTTACCCTGTCACAAATATGTGTCATTTAGGTAGAGTAAGGTGCCATGTAGCTTTCTTTCTTTATTTCAAGAAAGTATGCCATTGTTGAGTTAAACTGGATATAAGGATTTGCCTCATGAAAACATGTATTATGATGTTGATCAATCTTCAGAAACTGCTAAATAGAATTGGGTAATGTACTAAAAACCAACTATTGGCAGATCTATCAAACTGTTTTTTGTAAGAGGAGTAAAATTCAGTCAGTTTTGGAGTAATTTGGATTTATTGGTGATGATAGATGTATTAACTTCTTGAATTCCTCTTTGTATTCTCTTCCTTGGTATTCTTACAATAATAACAATAATTACTAACTCTCTAGTGATTGAAATCCCACACGGTCACGTTACTATTGATATTTTTCCAATAAAATTTCAGATTTTGCAATGTGAAGACATCACGAACTCCACCTCCTCCTGATCCTAATGAACCTACCAATGTGGCTGAGGCAATTGCTTCTTGGGGTTTGGAGTATGTGGTTATAACTAGTGTTGATCGTGATGATTTGCCTGATCAAGGAAGTGGACATTTTGCAGAGACAGTTCAAAAATTGAAGGCTTTGAAGCCAAATATGCTCATAGAAGCATTGGGTATGAACTTTTCTGTTTCTTAGTCATTGAATCAACTAATCTGTCTATAAACCAAAAGTAACAGTTTGACTTAACATTATTTTAATAAGAACACATGGATCTTCTACTTGCCGAAAAGGTTTATACAGATATAGAACCTATTTTGAGTTACTTATGCATCTTTTCTCTGTTGAAAGCAAGTAAGCATAGTTTCCCTGTGAGTCACCTGAATATAGTGTTTTGAAGTCTTGCAAACCAAATGAGACTAGGAAGTTTTCATGAAGAAGTTTGTGGCTTCGTTTTTTCTTGAATACAACGGCCAAAGTGTAAGCACTTAGAAGATCTTCCACAGCCTTCAAAATTTAAAAACTTGTGGACTGTTCACAAACGTTTAGGCTCGCAGGAAGTTTATATGTGAAGGAAAAAATGTCATCTGTCAAAGAGAGTAAGTACAACATCTATTATAGAGTATATTTCAAAACAGTGTTTTGTTTAAAAACAAAACCTCCATATCATTTTATCTATCTCGTTAGGAAATTAAGAATGTATTCATTAGTATTTCTGGAGTTTGCCCCCATTTCATATTTATCATTTGTTTCTTTCAAACAAATTTAACACTAGGCATGCAATGTACTTTGGAGATAGAATAGAGAATATGTAATCTATAATAAGGAATAAATAGTTCCAGAAATTTGAGTACAAAAAATGGCTCTTGAAAGGTAAGTGTGGAGAAATGGATTGATTAACTAAGAACTACTTTTCTTAATACCTATTCAGTTGAGTAAAACAGATGGGACAGAAAGAGTAATATCTATTTTTTTGGTCTGTCAACTATTGAACCTAGGTATTGCATTAGGTTTGACTGGCAGCCTTTCCCTTGTGGTTCTAGAGATCTCATGTCTGTGAAGTTACCCAATTGAGAGAATTGTAATAAATTTTCTCATTTTTTAAAATTTTTTGGCCATCTTCAATCAATTTCTTGCAATTGCATTTTTTTTCCCCTTCTCTTTTGTGGCTAGTTATTCTCTTCTTGCATGTTAAATAAATTACTTTGTCTTTGCAGTCCCTGATTTTCGAGGAGATCATAGTTGTGTGGAAAAAGTTGCAACATCTGGACTAGATGTTTTTGCTCACAATATTGAAACTGTTGAGGAGCTCCAGAGAGTAGTACGAGATCACCGTGCCAATTTCAAGCAATCCATGGATGTCCTAATGAAGGCAAAGGATTATGCTCCTGCTGGGACATTAACCAAAACTTCCATAATGTTGGGATGTGGGGAAACTCCCGACCAAGTGGTGAAAACAATGGAGAAAGTCAGGGCAGCAGGTGTTGATGTGATGACATTTGGACAGTATATGAGACCATCAAAGCGACACATGCCAGTATCTGAATATATTACTCCAGAGGCCTTTGAGAAGTATCGAGTCCTTGGCATGGATATGGTTTGTTTCTAACTTTTTCTGTGCAAAAAAAGTAATGTTTGAACTCTTCTTCAACTGGCTTTCAACTATAGGGTGGTAGACATTTGATGTCTTCAACTAGTGAAAAAACCAGGCATTAATGTGCAATTATAGAGGTTAAAAATCACTCATATTCATCACATTACATTACAAGATCCTCTTTCTTCATTGTTACCTATGAGGTGATCCTTTGAATATTTACCTGTATAACATGTGTATACTATTCACCTATCATTTTACTACATGCTGCTCTAGTTTGGGTGCATTTCAATATGTGATTTCTATGTGTATATATAGACATATAAATAATATGCCTTTGCATTTTTAGAACAGCAACCAACTGGACACTTCTCATCTCTAGGGATCTTGAAGAACTAAAAGAGTTTTATTCTTCTTCACAATGACATCTCGTCAGTTGTCAAAATACTTAATAGTTGGTCGAACTTTTTTGTTTTGACAGGGATTTAGATATGTTGCATCTGGTCCGATGGTTAGGTCGTCATACAAGGCTGGTGAATTCTACATCAAGTCCATGATAGAGAAAGATCGTGCTGCATCTTCACTGTAAAGGTTATTCCACAATGCCCATGTTCCCTAGATACTGATGCATTCTCTCTCTATCACAAGTGGGGGGAGTATTGTGAAAAGTTCAATTCATCCACGATTCTTGAATCCTGATGCTTGATGATATATGTCGTGTTTCTTCATTGAAACACAATAATCTCTTGTCATTAATCATTGTTTCACCCAAGTGTAATTATCATCCAGCATTTATGTGAATATTACAAACCCTTAGTTTAACTATTACTATTTGACATCTTTGAAGAGAAAGCTAGGAAGCAAATGTGATGATGATACATTTGGGTTTTTCTTGTTGTTATCAATTTCACAGCAACCATGGTCCAGTAAAAGTTATCATAACTTGAAAAGGCACTACTTTATAAAATCTGAGCATTACTTTTTTTTTTTTTTTGTTCTTGTTTTGTTTTGCTTGTATCTTCTTCTTGTTCTTGTTTTTGCCTTTTATATTTAGATACATTTCAAGAAAGGGAGAATGGATTTTCCAAGATGAGATTCAGAACATGCCATGAATCTGTACTTCCCACCAACTCATGAACCTTTGTAAACTTTCTGTTTGTCATTTAATGTTGTGGTCAATCCCAATGGACACATTCTTTTTATTCTCGTGATTTGGTGAAAGTTCTAAAAGCTCCTCCTTGCAGTAAAAATCATCACAAGAAAAAACTGTTTCTTTTTATCTTATTATTATTATTGATAGATCATTAAAATATAAGAGCTACTCTTTTAATTAATTCAAATTTAAAATTTTTTGCTCATGGCCAGAGACAAATTATGGTCACATTTTAGGTGTATTTTATAGATTTAAAATGTATTATTAAGTAAATAGTTTTAGGTATTGTTTAACAATCGCTAAAAAATCTCTTATAAAGTGATTTGAGAACTTAGAAACAATGATTACTTTTATGACTTTTAAATCACATGTGAAATTGTGTTTATTCGTTGAATTAGAATTGCAATCATCATTTGATTTGTAATTGTCTCATTATATGTGAGAATCATATATAAGAATCGAAGTAAGCTCTTTTACGGAACAAGAAATAAGTTTACTGACAAAATTCAATAATTCAGATTAATTCGTGTAATGACTATAGATACAAAATATTGTATCCTATATAAGAGTTCATTTAATCTAGTCAAAAAAAAATGCAAAGACAATATAGGTGGTCATATTAATATAGTTGTAATATGGATTCTTGACAATGTGGGGGTTTTCTTTAGGTATAAGTCCTAAAGGCAAAATAAAGTTGGGAAGGGATAAGGTGCAGACAACCAATATTGGATTCTCTTAAATGTCCAAAAACAAGAATACAAATTAAGGTTTGTCATTTATGCATCTCACATTCTTCTTGTCTTTTTTCCGATTCCCTCTTCTTGTAACCAAATTTCTCATAATTACTCCACCAAACTATTCAAAACTCTTTTGTAGTAATATATACATACATATATATATATATATATATATATATATATATATATATTATTATGTGATCTAAAGAGACTTGAATTTAAGGTTCTCAAAATTAGATCCAAATCGATAATAGATGTAATAAATAGTGTTTTTAGCATCAACACGGCTCAAACCATAACTTTTCGTAATTGAGATTATTATTAATTGTATTAGATTTTTTTTGGTTGATTCAGATTGTAGTTAATCTAAATTTTATAATATATATATATATATATATTCGTGTTTTTTTTGGGGATGGGTGGGAGGGGTAAGCTTTGAAAATGTGCTGTTAGAAAGGAAGAGTTTAGTGGGGACTCCGAGAGCCGTTGGTGAGAAAAAAAAAGTTGCCAAAGAAGAGACAGACAGTACTCATGTCTACTACTTTTTTTTCTTTTCCAAAATTTTCAATAATAATAATAATTTCAAGAATCCCATTAATTATTATTATTCATCCAAATTTTTGCCCGTTGATTTAGGATCCCTTTCATTCTTTATTATTAGTTTAAAGGAAACTTTCCAATTTTAGTCTTTAAATTATTTTTATTTGAATAAATTAATTTTTTTTTTTTAATACCTATCTCACATTGAAATGATAAGTGAATGTATAATAATCTATAAGAATGAGTCTAGGTACTCATAGTTAACTTGAAGTATCCCTTTTACAACATTGAAGACAACCTCCCTTAAGTAATTGATCGTGGGTGCTGTCAACATGGGCTTGCGGATCAACTTTTATTTTTCTTTAATTTATTATGTTTTTGAATATTTTCCTTTTAAATTTGTTTGGTTTAAAAAAAAAAATGAGGGTTTTATTAAACTACGAGTTATTTAATGTGCTTATAAATGATAAAAAATAAACATTTTCTTTAATTATAAGTTAGTTAATACGATTATAAATGACAAAGAAATTACTTTCACAAGATTGCTATATGTTTGAAAATGAATTTTGATGGTTAAAATTGACAAAATCTATCTTTTTTAGAGACTAAACAGAAAAAGAAGAAGGTAGGGACTAGAAAATAATTTTTTTTTCTTTTTTTAACAAATGAATTAAAAGAAAAAATAGGATGTTTTTTTTTTTTAATAAATAGAAAAAAAAAGGATGTTATTTTAGAATAAGTAAGCTTTCTTAATAAAAGAAATATTAAAATTGGTTAAGGCCTTTTAAAACGTGTAAGTTGTCTAATTAAAGTATAATCATTAAATAGAATTAAAAATAAAAAGAAAAACACTAACCACCAAATGGTCCAAAAATATTTTGGCTCCAAAGAATTTCAAATTCCCAAGCGTTACACAAAGAAATATATATATATATATATATATATATATATATATATATATATATATATATTATGAAGTTACTTTTCTAGCCTATGAAGTTACTTTTCTAGCCTAATGATCTAGGAGTTTCTTAAGGGTTCAAATCTCTCCTGACCATTGGTCTAGAAATTTCTCTCTTACCTTATGACTTGTCAAGAGGTTAAGGGTTTAAATTTCACCCGAGATTCCACAGTTCGAGATATATTCACAAGTACAGGTATACCCGCACTGTTAGGCCTTCCCGAGTGGATTAATCCGGACCGAAAGGGTCTGAGATACCACTTAAAAAAAATATATATATATATTTGAATAGTGAAACTGAAACAAATCAGACAAAATCATAAAAAGATTTTGCCTTATTCGAATTATGCAATTTGTACCGCAGAAAACAAAAGAAGAAAGAAGAAAATAAAAAACAACAAAAAAACAAAAAAACCCAAAACCAAATTATATATATATTCCTTTTTTGTCTTTCTTGAGTCACAGCAAAAAATTGGATTTTTTTAACAATGAAATGTTAATTAATTAATTCGAATTTATTATACGACCTGTCTTAAAAAGAACCTAATTATATGTACATGACACTTTTAAACTATATTCACATTTAAATTTATTCTCGTTTTAGTTAATTACGTCTCTTATAAAAAAAATGAGTTTTGTATAGATGAATGCAAGTTTAAAACCCACAATCTCATTAAATTTGGTTTATTTTGTTTTTGAGACTTCACACTAACATGCTTTGAATCTCAAACTATTGGAACACACCTTTTAAGTCAATCCACATCCAAACTAATTCATATTTGAGCCGTATTAGTCCCTTACGGAAGGAAATGTTATCCCAAATTTTAAACAGATACATACATAAATCAAAATTCAAACTCTCGACATCACTCAAATCGAAAGAGTTCCTTACCAACTTATGTCTACCTTTGGGTTGAATTACTACTACTTCACTCAACAAAGACACACACTTTTTTAGCATGAAAAAAAAATTTTTAAAAAAATAAAGTAATGGTTACTGTGGCTCTGTTTTCTTCTATCACAATTTTCTTTCTTTTTACATATATATATATATGTTAGTGTATTAGTTTATATGACCTTTCCTTTTCCCCCAAATAGTCCTCACTCCCCTACTACTGTTAGCACAGTAGCCATAGCCCCTGACCAACCCCATCCCCCTCTCTCCCACAAGAGAATCCAAGAAGTTCTTGAATTATATATGTAAATCAATCATGCAATTTTAGACCCAAAGAAAAAAAAGTTTCTGTAGCATTTACCCTCTGAAAATGGGTTGTTGTCTTAGTAAATCTTCTGTATCTAAATCGGTGGCGGCACGCCGCTACGATGAATCACCGAAAGATTCTCAAAGATGCGGTGGGTTTGCACCGCCACCTCCTCCTGCGCCGCTCCAAGTAGTAGAAGAAGAGACTGTGAAGGAAGTCGTGCTTTCAGAGACGACTGTTGTTGCTAAACCGCCTTCTCCCGCTGTAGAGAAAGTCAATGCCGATGTCGTCAAGTGGCCGCCTGAGGATAATCATGAGTTTAAGGTTGTTGTTGATGTGCATACATCACCTGATGAGGTTAAACCTAGAGAAGCTCCGGTGGTTTTAGTTAAGCCGGCGGCTGAAGACATTGTTTCTGAAATTTCCGAACAGTCTGAGCTTTGTAGTTTTACTGAGAGTTTCTCGACGACGACGACGACAGCGACTGCTTTTGAGAAGAGGGATGACGGAGAAGAAGTTACCCAGAGGTCTCCGGTGAAGTATCGTCGGAAGAGACCGAATACCGGAGATATGGTCGGTTTTAGGGAGAGAAATGTGCGATCTCCTGCTAGAAGAGCTGTACCGTCGTCGCCTGAGAAGAGGAGACCAGTTATGTCATCCAGACCCGTTCAAGGAAGAGCAATGACAGGAGGACAGCGGAGGAATACCGGACCACCAAATGGGCTTCGACGGGACTCTGGAGAAGGCTCAGCTAGACGATCGAGGTCTCCGGTGACACGTGGCGAAGTGGGCTCTCGCCGGAATATCAGGTACAAGAGTCCGAGTTTAGGTGAGAATGGAAAACCCGGTGGGCGATCGCCGGCGAGGGCAGTAGTAGAGAATCAGAATGGTGGTAAAGTGGAGAGGCAAAACGACACCGTCGTTAAAGAAAATAGAGAGATGGAAAAACAAAACGACGACGCATCTCGTGGAAATGGCGAATCCCTTGAAAATCCTCTTGTTTCCTTGGAATGTTTCATTTTCCTATAGCAATTTGTGCAATTTCCCTAGCACACTTTTTGCCACTTAACGGCGTCGTTTTTGTCCCACTTCTCTATATCATCATTTATTTAGCAAAGTAATTTTTGTAAATATTTTTGTTTAACAATATGGATTTAGTGGCAATGTAATATTATTATTATTATTATTATTATTATTATTATTAATAATAATGAGTCTCTACCCTTTTCCAAAAACTAAGAATACTTTTTTGAAAAATTGGTCAATTTAGTTATTATAAAAAATAAAAAAAACAAATGAATTGGGTAAAGAATTTCAGTTCTCTCTTTAATAATTGTTCAGTGAAGCTTCTAGTATGAGATTTTAGGTTGGCAAATAAAAAATATGAAAATATTACAAAAGTAATAAAACAAGGATTGAAATGACAAAATTTTGCAAACTTTGTCACAATCTTCCCAAATATTCAAGTTATGATGATAACTTCAACTTTGAGTATCATCAAGATGATATTTTTTTTTTTTTTTTTTTTTTTTTTGACGGGGAACCGCAGGCCGCTACTCTTCGAGTGCGCTTGCTGATAACCACACTTTGCAAACTATCGCCAATCAAGATGATATTTTTAATCAAATATCCAAGTGGCAAATGGAGGGTCAATGCCTTGAAATTGTGAGTTCTTTAGAGTTTTGTAGTCATATGTGCTGTCCCCTTGTTGGGATGAAAGTGCAATGGGACATGAAAAAACAAGAATTCTTTTGCTTTGATTTTTGCTCAATGGCATTTGGCATGCCTGTTCTTGAAGATCCCAATTTCCATGGTGCATGCACGGTGAAGTAGTTTTCATGATTGATATATATATATTTCAATCTCACATAGTAGATATGTGTCAGATTTAAATACTCAATGTCAATTCGAAATATCTTATACATACAATAAAAATTGTACTAAGTAATTGATTTAAATGTCATTAGACTCATAATTACGTCAAGAGCTTGTGCACAGATCTGGTGACATTTTCATTGTATAGCTTTTGTGTATAGAGACAGAATTGAATATTTGATTTGGCAAAAGCAAATTCTGCTGTACATATAGTTACGCATTGATGAAAAACCAGATAATTAAACACTTCCCTGACTAAAACTAGGTATTTCTTTTTGCTTCCTTTTAGTGTAAGGCAGAAGGAGGAGTATTATTATGCATAGGAGAGATTGAGGATAGACTAGGATTCGTGTCATGGTAATGTGGAGGAGGCCGGGAAACGCACTCTGGAGGACATGGTGCCAGTGCCGGTGCCGGAGCTGGATGAGCAATGAAGGTGGGAATTTCATCTCCGGGCATCAATACTGACACGCCTCGAGCATAAACTGTCATCTGCAGCAACAGCAACAGGTTTAACCAATGTGGTGAAGAGAAAATTAATTGAAGACCAATGTGGTGAAGAGAAAGAGATGCCACAAATAATATCAAGTATGGTATGAAAAGATTGGTCATACAAACAAGTATAGGGCAAAGAAACATTTAACATTAGGGGAAAAAAAAACATCAAAACATTAGCAATCTGATCATTCACAATCATGTCTAAGTAAGGGTGCATGGAAGAACATCCAAATATTGGTTAATTGGTAGTGTATAGAATGTCACACTTGACATTGACAAGAAGATTACTATAAACAATTAAGAACAATCCAATTGCATTCCATTATATATCCAACTTCTTCAATCTATCTACCTAAATTCTAGACAAATTTGACTCAATTGGAGTATTTTCAGTGTTTGTAAGCATGTCGCCATATATATATATTTCATGACAGATTTCAGATGTGAAACTAAAGTATTACAATTACCCTCTTAAAGTCTAACGTTTCTCCAAGAAAATACCCTTTTGACTTTAGAAAAGGGAAGGAGTGTGTATGTGTATATATATATATATATATTTGCATAACTCAATGTTGGAAATGTCAAGAAAGAAAGTTTAAAGAAATAAAATGATGGATTAAATCTACCAACAAGACTTGGACAAAGTCACATGTTGTTGAGAAACAAAAGGGACCCATAAATCTCACATTCAAACTAAAACAAAGGGAAGGCAGAGACATGCACCATTAAACTAATGTCTACTCCAAACACAAGAAGGGCAAATCCCTTAATTGCAGTTCATGCATATGTAATTTCAATAGATCAATCTAAAGTTTTAAGTCAATTGTACGTCAAAATAATACCAACAAAATTGTTAGCTATGTTAGACAACCCCCGGGGGCATTAATTGCTGATGAGAAAGCCAAAAATCATTCTTCATAATCAATAACTAAGTGGTCAAGAAGGCATTTCAGTAATGACTCCAAAAAGTCAATGAGTCATTGTTAACTCGAGATATCTTTTTAGAGCAATAAAGACCATGTCAAGTAGTTGACTATAAATGCCACCGAGCCTATAGTCTCGGGAGGTTCACGGGCTTAGATCATAATTATAGTTAGTATCAGAATAGGTAACAAGCTCAAACTATGAGAGCTTAAGTGCTACATCACATAGGTGGAACCACCTCTAAAGTTTCAAACATCCACTAGTTAATCTTACGCTATTTATATTCAGTTAGACCCTAGCGGGAATGTGAGAATATTGTGCCTTAAAGAGAGAGTAAATGTGATATCCCATCCCACATCATAAGCGGGCTTGTGGGACCAAGAGATGACTATCATAAATCATACCTTCTTCTAAATCACCAATAAAATGATGCCGAGTAATATATTTATAATTTGTGTAATAAAGAACGTAATAAAAAATGTAATAGAAGATCTCCAACTATAAACTGCTTTGTAAAGAAAGAAGGAAAAGGTAAAGTAGATACTGACTGCTACACAAAAGCAATATGCAGGAACAGTTCTTCTTGTTTTGTTTCCAAGAACCAAATCGAATAAGGTAGCGTTAAATTGTGCTTCTAATTTTAATATTAGGAAAAAATCAATAGTATAGTATAATACATACATACATACATATATACATTCTGCATATAAGAAAATAAGAAAAAATTTAATACCAAAAGTCATCTCCCACTAATCTTAATCTTATAAATCTAAAGCTAGGAAGTGTGTAGGCCAACAAGATATGGGAAAATTATTGCACTAATGCAGACAAACATAAAACATTAAAAAAAAAAAAAAAAAGAATCAATCAACCTTAGCAGAAAAATGGTGGGAGATTTGGCTTTGTATAGAAAAAAAGCAAAGATTTTTAATTTCTTAAAATATCAATAATTACAATGTGTGACAGGTTTCAAAACATGTCGATCCGGCCTGGCCCGGCCCGGCCCGGGAAAGTTTTAAACTTATCCCATTAAATAAGGACAGGTACAGATTGATTATAAGGTTTTTAACTTAATGAGACTCGAAAATATTATGAGATAGAAAACTAATAAAAAACAGATTCGAACTATCGACCTGACCTAACCTAACCGTGTTAAAGATTGATAAATTATTCTGTTAACAATTTTCACTTTTGCTTTAGAACTACGAATCAAACAAACAAAAAGGAAAAGAAAAGAAAAGAAAAGGTGAAAACTATTTGAGCTTTGGCTTTGCATCTAATAAAGCCTATAATTTGTAATGGAAAAAAAAGAAGAAAGATGTCATTTCTGAATGAAGTGGTCATTTCTAAGACAGAAACTGTCTGAAAAGTTTGTATGAAAGAATTAATGAATGAAGGGAATGGAACTATTTCCAGCACCAATAAAATCAAATCACCAATAAAGACAACAACTTGGATTTATTTTTTATTTTTTCATGTAACATTTCCGTTTATATTGTGTCTCAAACTCATAACCTCATAACCTCTATATGATGTCATACATCATTTTGAAATAGATATATATTATATATATATATATATATATATGAAATAGTGCACCATTCCAAGATGAATCATAATTAACATAATAATTAGATTCAAATTGTATTTGTATATTGCTATAATTAATCATGTTAAGCAAAAGTAATTAACTGTCACAATGGAGTCGTTTACCCTACTCATTACGAACACTTTTAACCTAAAAATGATTATTTACAATTAGAAAAGACACTGAAAAAATAATAATTATTAGGGCGTTTTTAAAAGCCTCAATTGAATATATATATATATATATATATATATATATTAGAGCATTTCTTGTGTTTTTCAACTCTAGTGATACAATATTCCCAATCTTTATTAATTATAAGGGTATTTTAGTCTTTTTAACTAAAGGAAGAATCAATAATATTACACAATTAAAAAGTTTGATGATGAAAAAAAGATTACATCCTCCATTTATTTTTTTCCATTGTTTCCCATATTAGGTGTTCTTTTTGAGAGACATAAATCAAAGCAGTCATTATTTATAATCACTTTTTTTTTTTTTTTGGGTAATAAAGATTTCATATACTCATTAAACTAATGACAGTCAAATTGCATAAGTATTTGTAATAATTAAAGTTTTTTTTTTTGTTTTTTTTAAGGAAAAAAAAATTAACTGCCACTATAAAGTTAATTAGGTCCACTTATAAAATACCTTTTGAAAAGCCATCCATTAAACACAATACCAAAGAAAAAAAGGGAAATAAAAATGGTGAAGTGAGTACTGATGCAAATTATATGAAGACATTGCATGCATACATACATATATATGTGTATATATATATATATATATATATGTATATGGATAGATAGGTATATTCATACATGCAAACACGAATATATATGTATATGTATGTATGTATGTATAGAGAGAGAAAGTTTAGAGCATACTTTAGGTGATGGGTAGTTGTTGTGTTTCCCATGGACTGTAGTCTGTCCCTCGAGATCCGAACTGTTCCGGCCACCACCACCACCGGCGGCGGTAGAAGATGATCTTGGCCGGAGAAACCTCTCAAAAATGGCCATAACGAGGAACATAGAAATGAGAATAGCAGTGGCAACAAATCCAAAAGAAACTGCATTCACTGAATTATCAAAGCTTCTCCAATGCTCTTCTCTATCTCCTCCTCCTCCTCCTCCGCCGCCACCTCCGCCACTACTCATCATCGGAGCTACACTTGGCGGCAGCAACACCCCCCAACTACTACTACTACTACTACCACCATGATTATCATCAATTCCCATTAACACAAAAAAAAAAAAAAAAAAAATGCCACCTTTTCTTCTTCTTATAAATTAACCCTCTGTTTCTTTCTCATAAAAAGACACCAAGAATCTAAAACAGAGCATTCTCCAGCTTCAGTTTCTTTTTCTTTTCTTTTCTTTTTTTTTTTTTTTTTTTCACCTAGTGGGTAGAAAATGGACAGCTTTTCTGTTACTGGTAGTACACTTTAAAAAGAGAGCAGGAAAAAGAGAAGTCAAGATTCAAGAAACAAAGAAAGACCCAGTTGTCATCACTTTTCTTTTCTTTTTTTCCTCTTTTCTCTCCACGGTCGGCCTTGATCGATGAAAAAATGGACTGTAATACTTTAAAAGCTTCTTCTTCTCTCTCTGAGCTACAGTTCTCGAAGAACAGAGATAAAAGAAAGAAAGAAGAAGAAGAAGATGTTGATGATGGTGGTTTCAAGAAGGGCAAATTTCAAGAATTCACGATATATAAGAAGGTTAAGAAGAAAAACGGGTTCACTCACTCTTCACTATCGAGAGAGAGAGAGAGAGAGAGAATGCAGAAATGGACAAAGGTTAAAATTTATTTTATTCTTTTTTTTTAAGTCCTAAAAAATGGTGAGAGCTTTGGGATGGGGGAGGGGGAGGAGGAGGAGAAAGAAGCTTTTGTATATAGTAGTAGTAGTAGTGGTATATTCTATATGTATGTATAGCCCAAAATCTAATTTTTTTTTTTAAAAAAAACCACTAATTTAATTTAATTTTTACAAAAAAAATGATAAGAATTATTAGTTTGACATAAATTATAAATAATATATTTTGTGGGTTTAAAACGTGTTATTGAGTAAAGAATTTTAAGTCTTATTTAATAATTGCTAAGAGATCTGTGAGTGAGACTTTTAGGTTACAACATATATAAAATTTTAAATTCAATACTTATTTTATCAAAACAATAGTAGTTATATTCATCACTTTGTCATATTTCAAGTACATTTTATAATTGAATAATAGATTTTTTAAAAAAATTTAACATCAAACCACAAGTGAGTTAGTAAAGAATTTCCTAGATTTAAGTGACTTTTAAGTCGAATTCATACCCATGTATGTCTTCGTTCGCGCTGTGTGTTCTTGCGGGACTGGACAATCTTCTCGCAAGACACTTACCCGACTTAAACAAAGATTAGACTCGATATAAATTTGACTTAAAATGTATTTTTTCATAATTTGGGATCATCTAAAATATCTCGTACCCAAGCAAAATAATAGATTTAAAAAACTTTGCTTAATAACCCCGGTAGATATGCCATTTTCCATCAATTGTATTGAAACTCTCTCTTCGAAACTCTAGCTCTCTTTCTCTCTTTACCTTTTTATCAATTGTTTCTAACTTAAACATCAGTTTTTGGAAAACAATCTCTATTAAACTTTGTTTTTTAAGGAACCCAAATTCTCATAATCGAAACAAGAAGGATAGGAGAAAGGGAGTCACAACAAACCCCTTAAAAATGTCTTAGATATGAATGTTATTCACAAGGTTAACAATATAATATAAATTTATAATTTATAGTTAATATATATATATATATATATATATATATATATTTGAAATTACAAAAAAATATATATATATTTGGTTTCAGCCCACGCGTAAGGGCAAAAACTTGTGTACTTTTTTTATGCCTGCAAATAATATTTGTTTCAACTGAACAATGATGCCCCCATCCCATATAGTACTTTGTCAGTACCATTTTGTGTTGTTCTTTTCTCTTCCATATATACATACATACATACATACATACATACATAATATATATATATATATGTATGTATGTATATCAAATTTTATTTTATATACAAAAAAAAAATATAAATGTTAACGATAAATGGAGTAGTGGATATTAAAAAAAAAATGTAAAACAGCATTTAATAAAGTAAAATATTGGAAAATTCATCAGAATATTCACACACATATATATATATTATATGGAAGAAAATAGGGTTTCTGGACAATCACCTGCATAATGTCAGCCGATGAAAATTGCACACGTAGTGAATTTTCATTGGTTAAGGTACAAAATTTCCTCAGCAATTTTTCTGAAAAGAAATGATCAGAATCTCAAGGCATCGACTTCTACGGCCGAGATTTAAGGGTGGACAAGCTCACGTGGACCCGAGGAAAGTGAATTGTCAACCGAGCAGCTCTCACATGCGGGTGAGGACAACATGAGACCCGTGCTGTTTTTCTACGGTCACGTGATTCCATATATATATATATATATATTTTGGATGAAACATAAATTAGCGTTTCAAAATATAAAAAAATAATTTTAAATTTAAGTGTTTAGTGCTTAAAATTTTAATTTAATGCTTAAAAAAATATATAATATTCTTGCAATACATAAAAATTGAGATTTTTGAAAATATAAGTAATATGTAGCTTTTCTCCAAAAAAAAAAAGAAAAAGTAATATGTAGCTTTTCTCTCAAAAAAAAAAAAAAAAAAAAACAGTAATATGTAGCTTTGGGCTGGGCCTTACCCAAATCAATAAGTAATATATAGCTTTGGGCCAAGCCCAAGATTTTGTATTCACTATATATATATATATATATATATATATATATATATATAGTTTTTGATAAATTATAACTTCTACTATATCTAACCTAAGGTTATAGAAGCGGCTACCAACTGAGTTAGACCTTTTTAACTTGTATTCACTATTTATATATATATATATTTCTGGTAGAAAAAGGGTGTCTTTTATTAAAGTAAGAGAGAAGAAGACATTACAACAGGAGTCTCATGGAGACTAAAGTAATTACTACATAACTGCTTGTAGTGTAAAGTATCAGCCAGATATTTATTTAAAGAGGTAAAATGAAGATGTGAGAATTTACAATGACCTGAATTCTCACTATATCCCTTTACAATGATGTGAGAAGTTGATTTCCCTCATTTTTCTCATTTAAGTATTTTAATATGATTTATCAATAAAAGTTGTAAAATTTAAGTTGAAACGATTTTATATTGTATTTTAGTAATGTGTTTTTATCTTAGAAATTTCTTATAAATGCTCTTGAATTAGTCATGATGATATCGACATACTAAAAGTTATTGAAATTAACCCTAATGCGTAGGTTAGCTGGTAAGGAGCTCTCCTGGCTGAAGTGAAGTCAAGAGATTAAATCATGACTTATGTATGCAGCTTTTTAAAATTTGGGGTTAGAGTTTCCTCCCGTAAGAACTAACCCGACTCGAACGAGAATTAGTTTAGATGTAGATTGGTTTAAAGGTGTCCTAAACATTTTGCAAAGTTTACTTTCGGATATTGTTCTCAAATTAATTGATAAGAAAACTGAATTACCAAAAAATTATATTTATAACTATGTGTTTTGCAAGGTATCAAAAACCAAATGAGTAGCTCTTACCTTAACACAAGTGATAAATGACTTGTCAATGGTACACAAAGTCTTCAGTTCGGTACACATTATCGGGGTAAATCTTCTTCCAAGTAAGATTTAGACTATGTTGATGCAATTTAGTTTGAATCCAAAACAAACAAGATATTCCAATTGTGAGAGAATTTGTTTCTTGCTTATGACAAGAGATGTCATAAATGAGTTTCAATCATAAATGACACTTTTAAAGCATGATCATATTTAGATTAATCTTCATTCCAACAGATTAAATTCCTTGTGAGAGGTAAATTGTACTCTACGTTTTATTAAATGACTATGTATGTAAATACAAGTTTAATCTTGTAACCCTACTTGACTTATGAACACTTTTTATCATCTCATCAATGCCTTAAGAGGATAAAGAATTGTCAAGTGTTTGTGGCCAAGTTGGCAGCAAGGCTGCCCCAAACACTCTCATTGCCCAAAGAACTGGAGTTCGACATCCCATTTCAGCTATAGTGCTTGTCAGATTCCAGTGTTGGATTAGTCGGGTAAAAACTTAACACTATCACTATAAAAAAAAACACCATCACTATAAAAAAAAAAAAAAAAAGTTAAAGAACTTGTTTCTTGAATATTATATAATTTGTCACTACTAAGAGGTTTAACTTCATTAAATATTATATAATTTGTCATATCTTTAATGACAATTTAATGACATTTTATTTTAACCTAATGGTGTAATATCATAAATTATCATTAATTGTAGACCAACCATAGGATATATATATAAAATGACAAAAAATAATAATAATAATAATCTTACGTGTGTGAGAGAGAAAGAGTTCTTTGGATGATTCTAACGTTAATTTCGAAATGAAAGGATGTCTTCTCATTGTCGACTCCTCCTATAAACTTTTCTTCACTTAACACTACAAATTTATTAGAAAAAATTTAGTAAAAATAAATCTTAATTTATAAATTTTTTTAAAAATATATTTTATTGACGAATCTGTTATTAAAAAGATATCAAATTGATTATTTCATTTATATATATATATATATATATTATTTCAATAGTTATTGCTTCTACTTTGTTACATTCACTATTGCCATACATTTTTTTTTCCTTCTTTATATATATATATATATATATATTATAGCTATTTTAATTAGGGTTCTTGCTTAAGAACACAGCCATGGCAACAAATTTCCTTTTCTCCATCTTCATCTATGGGTTCAAAACTTCTCCATCCACCACCATTTGCACAGGTATCAAACACGTGTACTTCCCTTTTAGTTCTCGAATTCTCTCCCGGAACTTTATAACCAGCCAAGAAGTAGAGATTCTTTCCGATCGGCGCCATTGTCAGATACAATCTTTGTACCAGCGACCAATTTGTTTCTGTACAAATCGGAGAAGACAAATTATCGAAACCAGATCCTCTTAACATTACCCACATATTCAGTTTCCCGTCGTATGCTTCGACGTGTCCTTTCCATGCGTTCAAACAATCTCCAGAACTCAGAAGCCTTCCGTTCACGGCAACAATTTGGTTCGGCGGCACGTCTAGATCCCACATCCTCGCAACGAATAACCACTTGTCTTGTTCGTAATCGTAAACCTCAGCCGAACTCCGTTCCATTATGTACGGTCCGGGACTGCCGTAATTATCGCAGCCGCGACGCTCGGCGAATCCTCCGACCACGTAGATTTTGCCTAACCACGTCACTCCTACACATTTGTACCTTATGGTACTCATGTTCGGAAGCGATTTCCATTGGTCTAATGCCGGATCGTAGACCTCCGCCGATGAAATTCCTTTCGCGCTTCCTACCGTACTCTGTCCTCCGGCTACGTAGATCTTGTCCTTGCTAACCGTGCACGCGAAATCGCATCTCGCCGTCTTCATCGGCGCACATTTGCTCCACGAGTCCCCGACTACATCGTACCGGAGCACGGTTGGAGTCACGTCTAGTTCGATGTCGTGAACGTCGAAATCAGGAAAATCATCCTCGTTGTTTCCATCATAGTGGCTGCTGCTGCTTATGATATCCTTGTGGCAGAGACGACCGCCGATCAGGTAAATCATATTTCCGAGGGAGACCATAGAAAAACCTTTCAATACTTGGTTTTCTATTAGTCCGGGAACGGAAGTTACTCTGTGCCACGAATTTTCCGACGGGTTGTAACACTCAATCCAATTGCATACATTGGTACTCGACGTTGTCGTCGTCGGATCCTTACCGCAAAACGAAACATAAACTCGGTAATTACTCAAAATATTCTCTTCATCGTCAGTTCGACTGCAGTAAAGATTTGAAATCGAACCCATTTCGCAAAAATTAATTTGAAAAGAAAAAAAAGGGGGTTAAAATTAGGGCTTGAAATTTGAATTGGGGTTAAAATTACGAAATCATAATGTGCTTGAAGTGGAAGGCCGGGGGGAATTGGTAAAGGTGTTGTGGAGTTCCATTTATAGCAATAATGCAACGGGAAATACAAAGCTCCATGAGAGAAGAATAATTTGTAAGTATCGAACAAAAAAAGGAAAGAGATGATTTTGATTTTTATCTTTTTTAGTTCGTTGGAATAATCAAAGGTTCTAAATAGTTTTTCGATGTTTTTCTTGTTTAACTAGTGACTTCTTGTGAATTGTGATGTGGTCAGGCCATTTATATGCTTTTAGTTTTCTAGGGTGATGATTTTAGGTATTAATAAGGATAAAAACAAGATATAAATGATAAAAAGGACTAGGAATCATATGATGATTAGTGATAAAATCACTTGCTTATTAAATTAATAACAATAATAAAATGTTGAGTAGGGTTATTGTTACGTATCTACGGTCAACTATTTGGTGTTATTTTCATTACACCAAAAGAGATACATCTAGTTAATTATGAGTATCTACACCTATTCTTATATACAATTACACATTCATATCACTTATCGATGTAAGACGAGGTATCACAGTTATGTATTATGTAAAATAACATTTTATTTGTTTAGTGGCAAAGATGTTTTGTTTATGATAAGAACTTAAATTAAATCGTTACCCGGACTAAAATTCTAAATTTGATATTTACATTTCTCAATCTAAAAAATCCCTCTTTGAAATCTCTTGCCTCATTTGTCTTTGAGGTTGAAACCAAAGCGTTGATCTATGCTATGGAGGTTGCGGACATGCTGAAACTGGATCATGTTAATTTTTTATGTTGATTCTGTTAATGTTATTTTAGCTGTTAATGGTAATGACTCTTGTATTGATTAGACTGGTAAATCGGTGGTGCAAAGGGGCATGAATTTTTTGTGTAAAAACTTGTTTTGGACCTGTGCCCATGTTAGCCGATCTTGCAATGTGTGATAAGGGTGACACTTCCGAATCTACCAGCTCACATATATATATATATATATATATATATATTTTATATCCACATGGGTGTGTGTAGGTGTCCCCATATTTATATATTGTACTAATCGCTTCATGGTTGGGCAGCTTTTTAACTCTTACTCGAGGGTTAGGCGCCTCGGACTTTTAACATGACGATATCCACCACAGAGGATTCGAAACCTTGATCATCCGCTCTGGATGAAGCATTAGGAACTCCCCCAAGCTACCAGCTCACCTTTTGGCAATGAAGAAATTTAGATATTTTCACACAAAAAAAAAAAAAAAAAAAAATTTATCATTGGGCTAAACTAAAGCTTATGACATTAAGATGATCTTTATATGCTACTGGCCCACCGTTTGTATGCAGACATATTTGGGCCTAAATAAACCACTAACAGGCCCATATATTAAATTTTAGAACAAAATGTATTTATTTTTATAGAAGTGGACGTTTCATTTCGAACCTTTGTAAAGATTGAAATTTAAAGAACTTATGGTTCATGTCCTTAACTTGAGACCATGAAAAAAAAATATCATAAATGTTACATGAGGTCAAAAGTTTGACATTTATTGTGAGTTCTATATAAAGAGTAAGGGTGAGATATTTTCTATATAAGATGGGCGCAACCCGAACCTAAGAGTAAGGGTGAACCATAATAAAGGAGTGGCATTTTCCGAGTAAGACGAGCACAACTTGGACCTAAGAGTAAGGGTGAGACATTCATTGCATAAGACGAGCATAACTTGGGCTTAAGAGTAAGGGTGAAACATTCTCAAAGTAAGACGAACGCAATTCAAGTTGAATTAGGATTAATTGTACTAATAACTTTAAACACCGATTTCGACTTAATTGCAATGTAAAAAGGTCTTGTAAATTTTAAAATATTATTATCATTATTATTTGTATAAAATGAACCTTTAGTAAGAATATCTTTCTATACTAATAAGTATTGTGTAGTGGAAAAAGATGCATTTTATTGTTTCTCTCTCAGGAAGTGGATTCTCTCATCTCTCTCTTCACAGGGGTCTTTATTTGGTTTGAGTCAATTTCTTGAGCTTTCTTTGGCTTGACTTTCGATTTCCTTTGTGTTTATTCCTTTATTCTCTGTGTGCCCTCGTTTCGTCTCTTGTTTTTTTGGTTTTTGGTTGGTGTATGGTGGTTGTTTGAGGCACCGATTTCTTTTGGTTCTCTGCTTTTGGCTTTAGTATTAATGGAGTTGGGTCCTACATCTCCCCACTTTGACTTGGATGAAGATTTGTTAGATCTCTCCATTAATGATCCACAAACTACTGCTTTTAATGATGCAACTCTCATAGGTTTTGTCGTATCAGACAAATTTGTGAACTTTAAGGCTATTAAATCTATTTTGCTTGGTGTGTGGGATTTTGGATCTAAGGTGCGGTGTCTTGAAGGAAGGAATTGCAAGAGCAACAGATTTGATTAAAGTATTTCTTCCCGTGAAGGAAAGATGTTTCTTCTTCCATCCGCAACTTAGCCGCTTTGCTGCGGCGATAGGACTAAACACCTCGATTTCTTTGTGAATTTGCAAAATGGATTCCCCAAATATTTTCCTGAATGAGAGCATTCCCTCATTGATAAAAACCAACCTCCACCCTGGTCTTCGCAATCTAGTCACATTCGAGCTAAAATGAATATCCGATTTATCCCAATTTATCCTTTGTCCAGCCAAGAGCAATATAACTCAAGACATTCCTTAACGCGTCAGAGCTTCATCTTTATCCGCCTTGCAATAAATGAGTAGATCATCCGCATACATAAGATGAGTAATACGGGGACTCGTTCTAGATATTTTGACACCACTTATTCTTCCCTCATTTTCAGCCCTCGAAATAATTCTTGATAGTAAATGCGAAAGTACCACAAATAAAGGGGTGAGATAGGGATTCCCCCTGTCGGATACCTCGTGATCCCGGAAAGAAACCATACGGAGATCCATTAACAAGCACAGAATAATGAGCGGAGGAGATGCGGCCGTGGATTAGATTTGAGACCTCTTCACTAAAACCATGAGCCAACATAAGAGTCTTTAGGATATCCCATTCAACCATATCGTAAGCTTTCGCCATATCCACTTTCACCGCCATGAATCCTTTTCTTCCTTTTTTGGTATTAAGATATGTCATTACCTCATGATTAGTAATAACATTATCTAGAATAGACCTCCCCGGGTATAAAAGCGACTTGTGCAGGATGGATGATAAGATCAAGATAAGGCTTCAAACGAGAAGCAAGTATCTATGATATTACTTGAACCAAATCCGGAAAATGTTGTGGAAATCCTCTCTGCATGAACGTCACAAGATGTTGGTGTGGAAAATGCTCGGTGGAGTTATCCCAACTAAAGACCAAATAAAAAGTTTCGTTCCTATCTCCGATTTATCATGTTTCTCTGTGCAACTCGGGGCCCGGAATCTTTGAATCACTTGTGTTTGAGTGTCCCGTCACGCATCTATCTGGTGGATAAACTCTTCTGGGCAGTGCGCATTTCCCAATTTATTGGGTTTGGTTTGTTTAAATGGTTGTTTATTTTGCTTGATGATGGTAATTTGTTTCCCATTGAGGTGGATGAAAAACACAAAATGCTTCATTTTGGGATTGTCTTGTTTGGCGTTGTTGTGGTTTATTAGAAACAAAGTTAGAATGGGAGAGGATGCTCCAAATGGGGGATTTTTTTGCTAAATCGTGAATCGAATTAGCCTACGATCTTTGAAATCGAGGGAGTGAAAAGTCGAAGAAGTTATGTTTTACCGACGATGTGGGTTCCTCCCCCCTTGGGGGGTTATAAGTTTAATTTTGATGTTTCTTTATTTGACAACTCTGTTTTTTTGGTGTTGTGCTTAGAAATCATTTTGGTTGTCTCCTTGGAGTTTGGGTCAACCGTTTCTTCTCCTGTAATTCGTTTTGTGGGGAGATGGGAGCGGCTATCCAAGCTTTTGAGATTGCGAAAGATTTAAGGATGGAAGAGGCTTTGTTTGAAGGTGATGCTCTCCAAGTTGTTCTAACTCTGCATGGATTGGACCGGTTTAAAATATTATTATCATTATTATTTGTATAAAATGAACCTTTAGTAATAATATCTTTCTATACTAATAAGTATTGTGTAGTGGCTGTCAGTTTTCCCCCCTCAACAGTGGTAAGATTAAAATCAGCTGATTTTATATGGTAGTGTGGTTCATTTTCCTCCATATATATATATATATATATATATATGGATGTATATTATATACATGGTCCATGAAAAATGCCAATCATAAGACAACATTTAACAAATATATATATATGGCAATTAAATCTTTTATTCTTTGAATCCTCAAATATGGCTTCAAAATCTTTTCTCCAAAAAGGTTGTTTGATTGCAAAGTTGATGTTTTGCCCTCTAATGAAAGTGAAACCATATATATATATATATATATATATATATATATATATATATTATACATTATGGAGTTGGTGGACCTAAATATTTTTACTCACTCATCATTTTTAATTTGTAAATTTATGATGCAACTATAATTTTAATGATACTTACAATATATTATATTATTAAATTTATTTTATATTTTAGATTAAGTTATGAAAAATTTTACATAAAAATCAAATTTTAATAAAAGATATTATCAAATATCTTTAAATTTTTTTATACAATATTTATAATTTTTAACCTTAAGTCACATGTGAGTTAATAAGAGATCTTTTAACTTAAATGAAATTATAAGATTTCACTTATATTTATGTACACAACTATTTAAAACTTGTGGCCAGAATTTACATTTTGCAATGGACCTATATGGCTCAAATAAAATTTAATTTCGATATGATTATAATTTAATTAAAAGCACCGGAAATAACCCTAAGACGCAAGTGAACTGGTAAAGAGTTTTCCTAACTTAAGTGAGGTTAAGAGTTTTAAATTTTAACTCATATATGTAGTTGTGCTTTCTCCTGTAAGGGACCAACCCGACTCCAATGTAAATTACTAACTTTATGATTTTTAACATGCAAGAGGGGTCATATAATTAATCATTAGTTGTGAAAGCAGACAAAATATATATAAAAAGCAGAAACTGATAAAATAGTCATGAACTTTGAAAAATAGAGACTCTGAAAAAAGGGTCATTATAATGTATTATTGGAAATCTATCTTGTTGATCTTTGTCTCATGCAAATTTTAAAAAAAAAAAAAAAAAAAAAAAAATCTCCATTTTTCTAGCTTTCCAATAGTCATCATATCATATGGATATATATATATATATGGACTTTGTTCTTTTTTATACAAACATTTTAATTAGCTTCTTCTATATATGGACGGTGGTTTTTTTTGCTCAAACCTTTTTTTTTTTTTTTTAATATTATTCTTTTAGGTATGTAACTATCGGTTCTAAGGTAGAGAAATTTCTTATCGAATAAAATTCTACCAGCACAAAAGATAACGACCTCAATACTATCTCGAAAATAGATTTGGTGAAATAAACATGTCTTGAAGACCTTATGAAGCTTTGTTGTTTTCTAGAATTGGCTTCATTTCGCCTTTCATTCGTAGCTTAGGTGAAAGGCGAAGAAAGGCCTTCTCTCGGGGGACTGAACCATTAGTGAACTATAATTTTGAAAGACTTAGAATTCTAATGTTGTGTCAAGACCTACAAGTCAAGAAATAATGTAAGTTTTTATGGGGCGTAAGTCTACCAAAAAGTAACATAGATATTTCTTGGAGGAACTACTTGGTTTGTCTAATTTGATTGGAATGTGATAATTCTAATTCAAATACATAATATTTTTCTTTCAATAAGGTAATTATTATTTTTTAACCTTAAAATTTTTATTTCAAAAGTGACTTGAATTCATAATCGTTTACATATAAATTTATATGGTGAGTGCACACACTTTCTTGTCAACCTACGACCTTTTTGTGAGATTTTTGGCTACAAATTTGTAATCATTTAGATTTATAGGTAAGATCGCTACACGGTTCTACAACAGAAAAACTTAACCCTTAATAATTTAGATAGCATATATATATATATTTTTGGAGTAACTTAATTAGAATGCAAAATTTGTTTGTTTCAAGAATATGCAGTACTTAAAAACCTTTTAACAGTGCAAACATTAAGAATTTTAAGCAAAACTTGATTAGTAGTGCACCTAGGAGTTTTGAACTGACTAAGAGCAGCACCATTCCCTATAAAATGTTCCAGAATCTTCTTGAATGTTCCTTTCTCGACAATCCGAAGCTCAAGAGGTCCAATAGCCTTAGTTCTTCTCGAAACAACGTAGCCATGATCGACAAAGGAAGCATCCATTTCACGACAACATTCTCCCAATACTCTTTCTTCCACGTCTTCTCCTCCATCGTCAATTTCCCAGTAGATTACGTAATGCCCCGGCTGCTTAGCTACATCTGCATGGCTTGTGAAATCAACCAGCTCGGCTTTTGATGATGATTTGGTCATCAGAATCTGTGAACCCTTTTCCACCACTATTTGTAGATCTTTCTCGGTGTTCTTGTCAATGTTCACTGTTAGAATTAGATTTCTTCTGCATATGTAGTTCAGCTTTGGTATCTTTTTGTAAAATCCAGCCACTTCTACTACATCACCTAATCTGTATCTGTAAAGTCCTGCAAAAATAGATTCAGAAATATAAGTCATGATCATTTGCTCTAGCTAGCTAGCTATAAGAGTGGATCTTGTGAGCTACCTCACCTTTTGCTTTTGTTAGACCATCGGTTATTGGGATCTACTATTTCAATTTATCTGAATTTGGTTTCACTCATGCTTAGAGAGCTTAATTTTTATTGGAAGTAAAGTATTATTTTGACTTTTACATCATGTCTACAATAAGTATCGAACTTTAGCACCTCATGTTTCTATTGTAGAAAAGTTTAAATAAATTTTACTCTCTAACTCTTATATGACGCTCATATTGAGTGTTCTCATAAAGTACTACACCTTTCTATTATAGAAAAGTTCAAGATGACCTCATCCTAACTTTTACATGCTCACAACAAGTGTCGAACTCCGGACATCATATAACAATCCACCTTAATATTTTAAGAAAGTTTAGGTAGGTCTCACATAAATCTTACATGCTACTTACAATGAGAATCAAACTCCAAATCTTATGTAAACATCATTTTAACTCTTATATTAAAGTTAAAACGAGTGTTGAACTCAAGACGTTTAGGACCTCGCCTTTAACATCAATACTCCATCAATATATGTATATATATATATATAAATAAGGTATTTTTTTTTAATAAGCTATATAAATAAGGTATTGCTAAGGTACAATGTGCAACATCAATACTCCATCAATATATATATATATATATATATATATATACATACATAAATAAAAGAGGGTAATGCTCCACCAAACTTTTCATATAAAGTTTGCAGAAATGATTTAAGATACTTCCAAGATCTTCTGTCTTTTGAAGTAATGAAAAGTCAATAATTGTGGGCAACTTTAACATCATGTCATCTTAATGCTACCTATTATGTTTAGTATCATATTAAAAAATTTTGAAAGTAAAAAAAAAAATTTAAATGTAAATGAATTTTCATGTAAAAAATTATGAATCTTGAAAAATATATATATATACATACATATCAAGCCATGGTGAAGAAGAACAGTAAAAACATATATATATGTACTGACCTGTGAAAGTTGTAAGGACAATCTCATATTCTTGACCAACTTTTACTTGAGAAAGTGGGATTGGATCATCTTCAATGAAATCATCATCAGCACTGTTAGAAATATTTGTATTTTGATTCTTCTTTCTGTGGAGTGGTATGAACTCAAAGTAAGAAAATGTTGGCATAACAGCAAATGTCACTTTCTCTGGTGGAAAAGAAGGATCAATATTTACTCCTATCCAACTTTCAGTTGATCCATATTCTGCACTCACCAATGGCAACTTATCTCCAGCATAATGTCTCAGTTTCTTCAAGTATGGTTGCATTGATCCTGTCATTATTGAGTACACATACTTTGCATTAGGCCATAGTTTTGGTATCAAGCAGTACCAGTCATTGACTTCTAGTTCTTCACAGATTGATTTGATTCTTGAAGCTAAACAAGGGTTTGGATACACAATTCTCAGAACTGATTTCCGGGTTTTCGTTACAGTGATTCTTGAACTTAAAGAACCTTCTTTTATGTCTGTGCAAATCTCTTTCCACAGTTCTTGAAATGATCTGAATGCATGCACTGTGCTGTATGCAAATGTTGAGGTTATGAATTCAACTTGTTCCCTGAAGTATAGGCCTAAAAGGAGATGACAGTAAGTGGTTTGATTGTAATCTCCATTTGAAATTACTTCTTCTGGGCTACAAGTGTATGATTTTGTCTGTTCTTGTTTGATCTTGAACTCTTCACTGTTGTAATAATGTGTTGTTGCTGTTCCTGCTGTTAATCCTCCTTTTGTTTTGAACTCTTTGCTGCTGTATATAAACTCTAGAATTCTTCCTCCTTCTCTTGTTGGATAGGTCCTATATAGTACCACCATTTTCAGACAAATAATAAGTACTGTTAAATCGAGGTTAAATGTAATTAAATTAACCCTCACGATTTGATAGAAAGGATTAAAGACCAAATACAAATCTTCACTACAATACCCTACATGCATAAAATTATCAATAAATGGACAAAAGTAAAAAACTTTAAAATCCTCACGTGTTAATTTAAGTTGATAGAGAAAATTTAAATTAACTCTCATCGTGTGAGGTCAAACACAAAGTTTCATTACAAGACCCTACTACACTTGACAACAACAAACATGTTGAACTGTGTATCTGCTACGCTGATAATAATACATTACATTATCATTATCATGTTCTACCTTAATTCGATGAAAAAAGGTTAAATTTGTAATGTTTTTTAACAATTAGGGATTTCTAATCCAGGATTTTTTACCTCCCCAAGAATTTCAAAATGTGAATAATAGGAAACTAAAAAGAAAGAAGAAAAGGAGAGACCTTGATCTATAAGCAGCTGCCAACTTGAATATCTGCAAAGTAGTTCTGGCACTGTGGCTAGTAAAAGGCACGTACTTCTGTCGTCCTTCTGTTGTTCCCGAACTAAAATATAAATCAAAAGAAGAAAAAATCAGTTTCTTAATTTTTGTCACACACTATACATACATAAATACATATATACATATACCTCAAGGAAAGGAGTTTGATTGGTTGTTGAGTGATTAAAGGGGCTGTGTCTCCATCAGCAATTCTCTGAATATAAGGCTCGAAATCTGCATGGGATGCAAGATGTACCATAGAAGTGAAAAGGGATTCAATTTCATGGTCATTCAATTCCATTTCCGGACCAAAAATCTCCATTTCTCCGAACCATTTCTTTAAATACTCGATTCCACGATTGAGTTTCAGAATTCTTACTAGCGTCTGTGTCTGTATCACGTCGGCTTTCTCCGCA